>VWZG01006212.1:305707-410142 GCA_013396735.1 Grallaria varia | reverse complement strand
CAGCGGGCTGCGTGTCCAACTCCCCTCAGAGTCATGGGATTGCTAGGGTTGGAAGGCACCTCTGGAGGCCACCCAGTCCACTCTCCCCCACCACCCCTCCGCCCTCCGCCAAGGCAGGGTCACCTGGAGCAGGTGACACAGGATCGTGTCCGGGTGGGGGTTGGAATGTCTCCGGAGAGGGAGACTCCACGAGCTCCCTGGGCAGCTGTTCCAGTGCTCTGCCACCCTCAATGTAAAGAAGTTCTTCCTCATGTTGAGGTGAAACTTCTTGTGTTTTAGTTTATGGCCATTGCTCCTTGTCCTGCCACTGGGCACCGCTGAAAAGAGTCTGGCACCATCCTCTTGGCACTTGGCTTTGAGATGTTTTATATGCACTAATGAGATCCCTTCTCAGTCTTCTCTACGCTAAACAGGCCCAGCTCCCACAGTCTCTCATCAGAGAGATGCTCCAGACCCCTCACCCTCTTTGTGATGATCAGGAAGTAGGTTTGGTTGAAATGGGCCTCCTGGGCCACGGGCAGGGTCAGGGGTGGCCTCTGGTGGGACTGGATGAGGCCCCTAAAGTCAAGCCCTTTTGCTCTAGAACTGGCCGGGATTCATCAGGCTTCTTCAGGGGAATGCAGAGCCACCAGCACAGGGGTCATCTTCTGGTGATAGAAGGATAGGTGTCAGTGACTAAACCCAAGTGCTCTGTTCATTACAGGCATCCTCAAATGATATTTCTTAAAGACAAACCAAAACCAAACAGCCCCCGAATTGAATTGGTAAGTAATTTGGATGTTGAATTTCAGTAGCAATTGACTGTGTTGCCCTTTTGAATCTTGTGTGTTTCAGTTTTCCCTCACTGAGCCTTCTCCTTAAAAGAACAGACGGATTGACTGCATACATGGTTTTGGGGAGAAAAGCTGTCTGAGAAACAGAGCCCTGTGCTGTCACAGCCAGCTGACTCTGTGCATTCACTGGGGAAAAAGTCGAGTGCCCACACTTCAAGACTGGCTCTCAAGGAGGCCAAGGCCACTGAGATTTTGGGATTATTCATATTTCAAAGCCAGTTTGCAATACAAAATTGTTTAGAGCCTAAAGGAATATAAACAACTGTCATGTGTAGTGGATTTTTTGTTGTGTTTTTGTTTTTTGTTTTGTTTTGTTTTTTTTTAATGAGGGAGTCTTGTATTACTTAAAAATTGCTTATGATTGCTAATTTAGCATCTGCGTGGAATTCTGTATTGTCTGTACTCCTGTATTTGCAATCAGAGCAGATAGCAGAAGCATAAGCACTTCCTGCACAGCTTCTTGGCTGCGACCTGGACTGACCCCATGAATGGCAAGTCAGGGTGAGCAGTGTCAGACTTGGATGCTTTCTTCCATTATCGCCGGTGTGTTAACCTAGGAAAACTGCTTGGCTTCTCTGCTGAGCTTGCCACGTAGTTCCAGCTACATTGTAAACATCTGTCTGCCAACTGGCTGAAACTACTGTTTCGTTTTGTGTAGGCTACCGAACAGCTGTCAGATGGGAATAACTTGGGTTATCCCATGGTCTTAAACAATGCTCTAGATGCAAGAGGTTCTGAATACCTTTATCCTGTTTTTTGACTGGATCCTTCTCAGCTATAGGTTTTCAGTCTCTTAGTATGCCTTAAATACCCCCCAAAGTGTGCTGAATGTTATCCTCCTACAGAGCTCAAGTAGATTAGACAGGAGCATTGAGTTCATTGGATCACTATGGATCCATTCAGTTCTTCTATACATGTCCTATCCATTAATGTCCCATTTCTGAGAGACTTTGTAATAGTTTTGACAGGATTCCTTATGCTGTACAGAGCTATGTCTGAGAACCATAAAATTATGAAAAGAGGATCTCCAATACAGGAGTACAAGCAACTGTAATAGCAGATGAGCTGAGATCTCTGAGAATTATTTTCTGTCTGCATGGACATGTGTCTTGCTTTCAAGGTGACAATAAGTCAACTTGAGTGAGAATAACTGTGCAACAAAACGTACCATAGACTTGGAAATGTTTGTTTTGGAAAAAGACTGCTTTTCACATATGTTTATATGCATTTAGCCCTCACCAGACTTTGTGAAGTCAAATGGGAATTTTAAAACACTTGAACCTGCAGATCAGGCTGGCCACAGATATGAAGGAGCCTTGGAATGTTCATTCTGAAGTTAGAGAAACAGACTCATTGAAGAGATGCTCATACAGATGATTAGGCTTCAGGGCTTGAAATTTGGGATTTATTTGGCTGAATACCCCAGAAATCATCCTTAAGTTTTCTGTGACTCATCTAGGCTGTCTGAACTTCTCAGACTGAAGAGAGGAAGCAATGAGCAGGTTCAATTATGACCAAGCTTCCTGTCTTGCCTTGAACAGGAGGAGTACAGAAAGACCTTTTTCATGATCCAAGTTGAGTTCAGTGACTGGACAAAAACAGGGAGAAAATGCTGGTTGTGGAATGACATTCTTGCCAAACTTTTTCAGCTGCCAAAGAAGGCTTTTTGCATTGCTTTTTATTTCGGGAGGCTGATGGGAAAGATGCTCCTCGCCAGGCACTGATCCATAAATATTTGACTTTTATACAACCAAAATTCCTCTGAGTAGACATGGAATAAGGATGAAAAATGAGCTTTTACCAAACCTGTGGAATTCATTTCAACTTTGCCAGGTGTTTGGCTATAAGACTGTGAGGTCCCATATTTAACAGCTCATATACTTTGCCAATAATATGTGAAGTGTTTCATTATCTTATACACTGTAGTTGGCACACATCAGTTTGCAGACAAAGAGTTTATGATGTTTGTGGATTCCATGTGCAGTTGTAGGCATAAAATGATGTGTGGTATATGATAAGGCAAATACAGAAGAATGAAAGAGCTCATATAGCAGATATAAGATACTTTAAAGTCTATGATACGTAAACCCGTAAATAGTTAAGTAACATCAGTATTTTGATTTTTGTTTCCTTTTATAATTGCCAGGAGTGAAAAACAAATAAGAGGCTTGCCTTCAACTCACCCAAAGTGTTCAAGGAGTACTCGAGGCAGATGAAGAGCTAAGTTATTTTGAGACTGCAAAATAACCAGGGCTTTATAGAGTATTCATCTTAAAGGCCAAATTTTTCACAAATTAAAGCTTAGTTTAGGTGGACAAGCTTACTGGATCAACTGCATAGTCACACCAATTCCCAATATCCAGTTGTGTGTATTTTTATGGTTCTTTTTTTCTCCTGTGGTGTTTTTGCTGTTTTCTGAGTTTAGTCTTTCCAGGAAAAAAAAATAGAAAGCTTGAAACTTTAAACTACTTCTAGGTAAATCTTTGATTAAGCAAGTCTTTAACGTGATGCTTTGCAGCATAGCAGTGTATTTGAGTGTGCTCTTCTTTATAATAAATGTTTTGCTGAGGTAGGGTCTAAGGATGAAAAGCAACTGCCTATTTACACCAGCAACTCCCCAGGCATGGGAATCTGGTGTGTTGCAAGAGTGGCGACGTTTGTTGTGGCAGTGCTTGCAGCAGCCTGTGTGGTCTGTCCTGCTGGCCTTAGCGGCCCGTCTGGAGAACTGGCAGGGGCGAGCTGCCCAGGAGACCTCAGTCCCTGGGTGAGGTCTCAAACAGCCCACCAAGGAGTCACGGGGCTGCTCCCCAGCTGCAGTGAGCAGGGCTGCTCAGGATGATCTGCTGTGTCTCACCAATTGTAGTCCAGTAAAAAACAAGCTCTGGGCATCTAGAATAGTAAGGAGAAGAAAGTTTGACTTTGAAAAGCAGAACAGGAAGCTTCTTGCTTTCATGTCTTCTGCAAGGACTTTGGCACACTGGTGTGTTTTGTCATGGTTCTGCTGGTGCTTAGGACCTCTGTCAGATGCGTTTTTTTTAGAGAGCTAGTGAACCTTTTGCACATGAGCAAGAAAGCATACCATTTGTCTGATGCTGAATTTCAATATTTTTAGTATTTTCCCCTTGAGACAGTTTAGGAATATGGAAGATGATTTCAATGAAATTTTTATTGTTATTTGTAATGCATTTTCTGTGGTGTAAACACTGACTGAATGAAAAACTGAAAGGCAGTCCCATCCCTTGTGGGACTGGAGTCTGGTATAAGTCATCTGACCAAGAAATGATTAGACCAGTTACTGGGGAGGACAAGGTAAGAGTAACATTATTTATATGTTTCTAAATTAGTAACTTTTGCCCAGAGGGCTGCACAATGATCAGCTGTGTGAAGTTTAACAAAGACAAGTGCCAGAATTTTAACCTGGGTCGAGGCAACCCTTATGTTCATACTGACTGGGGAAGGAGATGCTGGAAAGCAGTGCCAGAAAAGGGACCTGTGGGTCTGGGTGGATGGCATGTTGAATATGAGTCAGCAGTGCCCTGGCAGCCAGCAGGGCCAGCCCTGTCCTGGGGGGCATCAGGCACAGCATCACCAGCAGGTTGAGAGAGGGGATTGTCCTGCTCTGCTCTGCACTGGGGCGGCCTCACCTTGGATATTGTGTGTAGTTTTGGGCACTCCAATATGAAAAACGTTATAAAACTCTCAGAGAGTGTCCAAAGGAGGACAACAAAGATGGTTCCTTGAGGGGAAGCCACATGAGGTCACTTGGTCAGCTCAGCCTGGAGGAGACTGAGGGGAGACCTCATAGCAGTTGGCAACTTCCTCGTGAGGGGAAGAGGAGAGGCAGACACTGATCTTTTCTATGTGGTGACCTGTGACAGGACCCAAGGGAGTGGCATGAAGTTGTGTGAGGCGAGGTTTAGCTTGGATATTAGGAAAAGGGTTTTCAGCGAGTGAGTGGCTGGGCCCTGCGACAGACTGCCTGGGGAAGTGGTCACAGCACCAAACCTGCTGGAGTTCAAGAAGTGTTTGGACAACACTCTCAGGCACTTGGTGTAATTCTTGGGGTTGTCCTGTGCAAGCATAGGCATTGGACTTTCATGATCCTTGTGGATGTCTTCCATCTCAGGATATTCTATCATTCTATGATAATACCTTCTTAGATGCAGGTGATCGCTAAAATAGTGTATTTGAAGGTATCTGAATTTGGTGGTTTCTTATTATCAGAGAAACAGTCAGTTCAAACAGTTGCATGTTTCTCTTTGTGTTTAAAAGAGGCAAAACCTAAGAAACTTTCCAAAAGCCTGAATTTTTTGAGGAAAATTATTAAAATAAAGCTTTCAACTGCATCTGTCTTATTATGCTGACACTTTTTGTGGCTAGTGTCACTTCTAATGACTGTACAGATATTGTTCATTCATATTCCTGACAGGACAGTTGTGAAGCCCTCTTTCTGGCACTGATGATGTAACAGAAGACCAGAGGATTCCTGTATCAACTTTCTGCATTTGCTGCTTAACCTCACATTCGAAGAGACTACCTTATTTGGAGAAAGTAGCGTACACAGATCCTGGTTCAGCAATGTTTTCTGGCTGATAGCAATTTGATATGGCATTATGCAGTTTTTATTCTCCCAGCTTCCATGGGGGAGTTCACTGTTTTCTGTTTTATCTTAGTTGTCTGGACTTTCCATACAGTGGATGGACAAAACCTTTCCACAAGCATAAAAAATGATCCTCAGTTTGAGTATGGAAATCTGTGCTTAAACAGGCATTAATTTAGAGAGGACTTAGGAGTGTCTTAACTATTAGTCTCATCTATTTTTGCATGTTGGGCAGAAAATAATTCAGTATTGTCTACCTTTTAGTCAGGATATATCATGATTAGGATGTTTATGTAGGATAAGGATAGCAAAAAAACTCTGAGAAGGCTTGCTCGTACATTTCTGAGGTGGGGGGGTCTAACCCCATATGTGGATTAGTTACCAATACTGTTGAAACCAGGTAAGAAAACCAAACCATATCTGTTTGGGCCATATGAAATGTCCTCTAAATAGCCTTTGGAAAGATAAGCATGAGGTAAATTATGGTTATTATTAGTGAGCTGGTGTTTAATTCTGAATTACAGCTTAATTGAGAGAAATGTCAGATTATTAGTTTCTCATAATAATCACCTAAATGAAATTTTGTTAAACTACTTTGTGAATAATTAATAACATTAAATCACTGGCATTTTATCAAATCTTCGTCTAAGACCTGAAGATCTGGTGAAATATACAGTTTCTGTGAATTGAAATAGAAAAGCCAGAATCCTATCTGCCTAAAATATAAACCTACCCAATGCAGAGAAGGAAGTTACGGTTTAGGGTAGCAGGAATTTGAGATATAATTTCAATATTCATTTATCTTTTATTTGAAGATATTGGTGCATGTTGAAGCAATAAAGCATGTCCCTATTTCAGTGCATATCATTTCAGGTCTAGAAGTTCAGAGTATGAAAGTAAATTTTTCTTATGTTTTATTTTAATCAGAGTAAAAAGACAGATTTAGAGTCACAGAGTGCACGTAACAAGATAAGCAGTGCTACTTCAGCACAACTTGCATGTATTGTTAGAACGAGATATGTACTTAGATAGCAAACAGGCCTGAATTTATGGTGATATTGCAAGGCATTGGTATATAGTGGTTATCTTTTATATCATTGTTATAACCTTGGCACACATGGTTTATGTTCAAGAATTTCATTTCCTTAGTTTCATATTTTTGCAGTCCATAAAATCTGCCATATATCCAGAAATGAATATAGTCAATTAAGTAATTCCAGAAAACTTTGTTTCTTGAGGGCAGAAATTATTAGAAGATGGAACATTCGTATCAACACTTTATTTGCAATACCGTCCTCTCAATATATACTCATAACTCTCCATTGTTCTGGTGGGAGTTGTATATGCATGAGTCAAGCTGAATTAAGCTTTCATGAGTAGCTAATTAACAGATAAATGTATCTCTGTGCTCTTTAAATTAGATGTTGCTCTTAGAGAGGGTTTTCAGAAGCCCTGGTTATGTTTTTTTTACTTAGCTAAATTTCATGTTACATGCTATTTTTCAATTGAGTTGGTAGTTTTTTGAAAACACACCTTACAGTGACTGATGATTTTTGTTTAAATTCATTCTACACATGACCTTAAAATATTTTTATATTTCAATGATAGGATCCATTTCTTGAAGTGTAGCTAATAGGGCTCTGGACTCTTACTATTGTAATGGTGTTAATTCTTGCCAGCCTCAATTATGCTGATCTGGCTTGTGCAAAGAGTTTAAAAAGGCCAGGAACCTAAGACCACTGGCATTGCAGAAATAACATCTGAAGAGCTCCCAGTCTTATAGTTTGCCCTCCTGCTGCTGAAGAGCAATAGCAGATTTGATTTGGGTTTATTTTTGAATGGCTATTTTCTAAAAAATAACAAATCAAAGAAATAAACCAGTGCAGATCTTATATGACATTTTATCTGCCTTGTTTTGTTGGTTGCTGTAGCGTGGCTTATAAAAATGGAAACACACTTTTGCAACTGGGAACATGCTTAAGCTTATTTCATTTATTGTAGTACATTTCTGTCATTTTGTTATACTTCCAGAACTTTCTGCCGCTTCTATTTTACTTCCCCCCCAAATCTATAGATTGCATAGTTTTTTGGTTTTGTGGTTTTTTTGTTTGTTTTGTTGTTGTTTTTTGGTTTTTTGTTGTTGTTGGTTTTTGTTTGGTTTTTTTTTTTTTTTTTCCCACTTTAGGTCTCTCTTGCAGTTCCTGTTTAGTCCTTTGCAGTAAAGCCTTGCTGACTTCGAGAGGTGTTCTTCTAGAAACAGCTCTTGATTTTGTGATACTCAGCATGAGATGTCCATTAGAGAAATGCAGCTGGAATTGCCGTGCTTCTTTGTACAGTCACAATCTGAAATTGTATGCCAAAATCTTTATCACCAGTCAGGCCCTCCAGAACCGCTCTTTGAATCTGCTGTTTCTCAAGTCTCACTGAACTACTTACATGATGATAAGAGCAGTAAAGAGAGACTGCAAAATCTGTTCCCTCCAATCAGAGCCCAAAGAAGGAGGCGTAGGAGGGTACTTGGAACCGAGTCAAAAAAGTCCAATACTGACTTTTTTTCTTTTGTGTTTCTTCAGCAAGTGAAAAGTACCTTCTTTATTCAAATGATGGGGAGTGGAGATGTCCTGTTCACATGTACACATAATGCATGTGCTGTAGGACTGGGGGAAATGAGATCCTGTGTTTGTTTTTATATCCAGAATCTGCTCTCTTAAGTTGCCAGGTTCCTTACTAGTTTCCTTGAATGCAGAAGCATATCTGTTTTGCAGGTGTTTTGCTAAAATTGTATTTCATTGCAAAGAACAGGATAATCCTGTTTGTATTTTTTAAATGCTACCTTCGCTTGTGGAATCATATAAGCAATTATTAATAGCCAGACAGTTAACAATAAAACAAGATGTTTTTGATTTGAATTTAAGTTGTCGAATAGTCTTTTGCTGAGCCATGCAAAATGCTTCTATTGTATGATTGTTTTAATCATTGCTAATGAAGTTGACACACCCATTATGTTGTTTTTGGCTTTGGTACCTAGAGGACTTAGTGAAGCGGCTGGAGGGTTTGGTTGTGTTCCACATCTCACAATGTCATGGGACACTGGGACAGTAGTTGCTGCAGGGTGGCAAGAGAAAATCAACATGGGCATCATCAGTGTTCATCTTTGCTCCCACTTCAATTCTGCTCTGGTTTCTTTTAGCTTCTCCTTCCTTTTCCTTAATGCAGCAGCAGGAGAGCATCATAACTCCGTGCAGGAAAAAAACCCCACCACTAAAATTGGCTTCTTTTCCATTTTAAAGGTATGGATCTGAGCAAAAGTAGCTGATACTTCAGGCTCTTTGGCAAAGAGGTTTTACAAAATCTGAGTACAGGACATTTAAAGCTAATCAGGTTTAACCTGGGAATAAACTGAAAACTAAGTTATACAAGGATAAGTAACTATTGGAAAATTGTTAAGCTATATAGTAGACTATCCATAAGGAAGTCTTTAAAACAAGTTATCTAAAAGATATGAGCTGTAAATCAACCAGAAATTACAACCTGTGTAATCAGGATGCTGGTCCAAATGGAGATGTTGATTTCTGTTGAATTTCTACGTTGTACCACAGGAAAGCAGTAAGGAAGAAGAGAAGTTGCTTCTTTTAAAGTGACCATTATCTCCCAACTTTTCTGTCAAAATAGGCCAAAAATGGGGTGTATCTTGACAAGAATGATAAATGTTTAAACTATATGGGTTTTTTGCCGTATTTCATTCTTAACTGAAGAGGTAGGCTCTCTTCAGGAAAAACAGCCAGTTTAATGACTTATAATTGTTAAAATGTGCTAGTTAGCAATGTTGAGAGACTTTACTTAGGTTGTAGGGTAGGAGAATAAAGCTCCTTCCCTCTTTTTTCTTTAAATTTTCCAGGTCCTGACCTCAGGCCATGATGTGCAGAAATCACATCTTGCACTGTCTGTTCAGGAAGCAGGAATAATAGATCTCCTGAATGATGGCAGTGATGTTAGTGTGGGATTTTGATAGTGAAATCTCCTTCCCTTTCAGATGGGAAGGACCTGGCACCATCCTAGCTGATACTACTGTTCTGGCTGCAGGACTAGACCTGACCTCTCTCACTTCTAGGGAGTGTAGGCAGAGCTGGCCTTCATCAGCTACAATGAAGTCCCCTAAATTTATTCAACCCTCTGGAGGCATCCTATTGGTGTGAAGCACAGTTAGAAGCTCAGAAATCATATTCATATTTGTATATCAATAGAAGGAACAAAAATAGCTATAATAGTAGAACAGAAAACATACAGGAGTAACAGAATAGATTTGCTAGTGGATAAATGGCTTGATACATTGAAATTCATGTTCAAACAAACTAAATAAATTAACTGTACCACAATGTGGCTGTGGTTTGAATTCCAATTAGAAGGAATATTATAGTGGTGTAGTTAGAATATTGATCACTTGGTTGGACAACTAATAATGTCTGTGATATGATAAAAGAGAGTAAAAAAATCACAGTAATAATGAAAAATTTTGTTTCTGTATAGGGAGTGTAAACATCATATGGGTGTGTAAGACAGAGCTTTTTTCTTTGTTACACCATGAATGAAATTTTAGAGTAAAGAGCTGCAGCATAAACAAGAGGAGAAACAACTTGCAATTTATGCCTGAGTTCCTGTGCCAGACGGCTCAGAAGGCAACAAAGAGTAGATGCAGTAGCAATTGCCATATACTGAAGCTCAGCATTCTTGTGGAAGAGCCACAGAGGTGTTAGACAGACTGAGGAAACATCTCTGAAAGAAAAACAAAACAACCAAAATTTTAAATTTCTTGAAGTGCCGTGAATCATAAGGGGTGAGTTTAGGGTATTTTTGTGCTTTTTCTCTCTAAAAATTAGCTACTAAACAGACTAAAAAAGCATAGAAGAAATAAAAAGACAAATATGAGGAAGTAATTACAAATAAGTTACACACAAAGGAGAATTAACTTTCACAAGATAATGTGATACAGTCAAAACACAGTAAGGTACACAAAAAAGATTTAAAAAAATACTGAAGGACAGAAGAGTAAATAAATTCACTTTTCTATCTCAAACACATTAGAAGTTGAAACTCCACGGGTATATCTATAGAATACGAAAGAAATATGATAGCAATATGCTAATAGTCAGTATGGAGGAGCTTACAGCTGCTGCAACATTTTTTCTTTCAGGAGGAGAGGTAAGGAAATACATTCAAATTAAGGCAGAATAGTTTTAGGCTAAGTATTGCATAGTTTTTATGAAATTCGAAGGACAAGTGCTGCTTACTGAGTAGTTTAAATGACACAAATATTAAATTGCCAAATTAACTGGAATGTGCGTCCTAGCTGTTTGAGGATGGAAAGTGGCTGTTTTGTTGCCAGTCTAGAGTGTCTGGCTATGTGGTAGGCAGACCTAAGTGTGGAGGTGCAGGGATATGTACCATGAAAGATTGCTGTTGTGCTTTTGTAGGCCTACTTTGCTATCCTACTGATTTTTCTGAAGGAGTCAACACAGGGCAGTTGGATGTTGTATGCTGCTCTAATGTCATCACCATTCCTCTTATAAAATGATGGGTGTTGTTCAGAAAGTGGGAAAGTTCCCTTCTGAGAAGGATGTGAGAAATGAAAATTTAACTTTGCAGAGTAAAGGTATTTTTCCACTAAGGTCTTACTAGATTAGTCTGCATACATAGGCCTATTGGTGTATTTATGAGAGGATGAAGGGCAAGGTAGCCTTATTCAAGAATGAAGGTCCTTTATAGGGCTGTAGAAGAAAGGTCAAAACACTTAAAGACTGAACAATAAAGTGGCAGATAAAATTTGATATTAATAAATGCAAAAGAATCCATTTGGGGAGCAAACACAGCTGTGACTGTATGTTATTCAATGCTACACTCCGTATTAGCTGTTGCTGTTCAGGGAAGGCACCTTGAAATAGTTTCAGGCAAGTCTATATGCAAACTTTAGCTCACAGCTGATCAAAAACATAAGTAAATTTTAGGAATGAATAGAAAGGGGACAAACAACTCGACAGAAAACATCCCTGACTTTGCTTAAACACAGATAGCACAGGATAGATTTCTTGTGCTTTGTAACAGGCCATAGATATAGTGAGTATTACCACATAGTGAAGTATCGACTAATTTAATAGGAAGCCAATCCAATTTGAAAATGGCATCCTCAAAGAGTGATAAAAATGTCAAAATGTCTAAATGAAACTTTTCCTCTCAAAAATTAAGTTTAAGATGCATTGCAAGTTGCTTCTTCAAGCCCTTGCAGCCATGGAATTCAGACTCCTACTGAAGAAGAATCATGATTGATTTGTCATATCATAACTACCAAGAAACATCAGGCTGTTGGGGCATTAGTCTAGTAAGCAGCCCACAATCCTTACAGACCCATTTCAGTATCTATCAATATGGCCCACTGAACAGGCAAACATCCCTAGGTTTTTTGATGTGTAGTGGTATAGAGTGATGTTCAATACTGTTTTATGTTACAAGTTACAAGCTAACTGTAAAAATCAGTTTGTGGCAAATGACACGTCTTGTGGGAATAGTTAAAGACAGAGAATTTCAATGTTACTTTTTATTAGGGATGAAAGATAAAGAAGATGCAAGGGGAAAACAGAGGTAATGTTTTCTTGTGAGGGGAACAGAGGCATGTGAAAGTGTCATGCATATTAGCCGGAATTTTATTAACGGTTATTTTAGCTTTCCTTTCTCACTCCCATGTTTTCTGGTATTTGAAGAGGGACAGTTATGTCTCTCCCTCCTTCCTGTGCAATAAATAATTAACAACATGGTCATTTTCCGTGTCCTGGGGCAGTCCTTTGAGCTAACAATTAAGATAGGAGAGACACCCTGTCAGTTATTGTTTCATCATCTCTTTCTGTAGACTCACAGAAGTATTCTGGTTGATGTTTGGCAATTTCAGACTCAGAAGGATTTGATCTAGCCAAAAGGATTAGGTTATTATTACTACTTCCTTCATGTCAGCATAGATTCTGTAGGCTCTGGTAGAAATGGTGAGAAAAAATGGCCTGCCCTGTGCTTCAGATCTGACTGCTACACAAATTTAATCCTTGACAGTATTCATCAGTCAAACTAAATAAATATATATATATCTATATGCATATAGATATAATGAAATATGCATCACTTGTTTGTTAAGCCTGGACTACAAAAAATTTTGGAAACACATAATGAAGTCTGTTGCCTTAGCAGAAATTGCAGTAACTCTATTTACTTAGCATTATTTTTTTGGATGGCCCTATTGACTGCTGTAAGTGACATCAAACTCAGGGAGAAAGTTTCCAAACTGAGACAAGCTCTGCCAAAACAGAGAGAATTCTGTTATTGTTGAACTCTACATGCAACTCTCAAACAGCAGTGCTGTGTTTTGGGAAGTACTGATCAACTGGGACCCAGAAACAGGCAACAAAAAGACTTTGCTGGTTCCAAATGGCAAATTCCCTTCTCTGAAAGGGCAAAATAAAAGGAGGTAAGATTTCTCCTTCCTAATGCACTTCTAAATATGCAGTTTCTTATTTGGAAGAATTAATCAGCTAGGTAAGGCTTATACTTCTTGCAACTGTTCAAACCAGAGGAAAAAAAAAAAGAGTGTGACTTGTAAGAATGAGAGTGATTCTAGAGCATACTATCCAACTTTAATTATATTTTGCAATTTACTGTAAATACCCATATATTTTCATATTTTGGGGAAATTCTTCAAACTTTTGCTCAAATTACTTCCATGGGAATTAATGCGAATAATGACCTTGAGAACTGCGATAGGGAAATAATTATTATCTCTTGACAAGCTGGATAGCTTGTCAGCCTGTCTAGTACTACCACATATATCTGCATGTGCTGAGCTAGACCAAGCTACATAAAGTTGATTTGCTTTTCCTCCATCCTAAGGACTGAATCCTTCTAAAAAGCACAAAATTCATGCCTAGACCTGGAAAGGAGTGACCAAATCACCTACTTTTCTTCTTTTTTCCCCTCTTCTTCTTCTGATCAATATCCTAGGTGTGTTCATTTGGATTTTTTTGGTTTCTGCTGATCTCACTCTTTGGAATAAAACTGTACAAAGAAAATGTCTCCCTACTTGATAATTTTTCTAATAAATGCTCATTTGCTTCTGTTGCTCACTTCTGTTTGTTTAAGGAATTACCAAGATATTGTAAAGGATAACTCAGATTTGGGAGTCTGGGGATATACAATGTGATGTGATAATGTTGTCCACTCTGAGGTACGAGAAGTGTAGATTTTCTGCTGGCACTGTGCTAATTGGTAGGGCTGTGCTTCTCCTAATGGGAGTGCGAGCAAGGCCAGCAAATAGAAGAGGACAGGTGCTGAGTGCAGCAGTTCTGGTATTGGCGAGGTTCGCAGGGCATCTGTGCTCACAGGCTTGCCTTCAAGGGCATAAAAATTCACATGTAGCTAGTCAAGAAACAGACACGTATCAAATAAAATAAAGCTAGAGTGTAATTAAATAATAAAACATGACAAACAGTGCATTTCTAGGGAATTGCAGCATGCCTTGGGTGGAGTTATAAGGCATGAGGCCAAAGGTTGGATGGCTTTAATCATCCAAGAGGCACAGAAAACCCCTGATGCTGACAGTGCTAGAGAAAAGAGTGGGATGGTGTGGGCAGTCTTTCTGCACACAGTTTAGAAACCAAGTTTTCATTTTATCCTATTTGGGCATGGAATTGTCTTGTATGTCCTGCATGCCTTTTGCTGTCTATGACCTCAATCAATTAACCTACTAAGACTGCAGAATGATGCTAACACAAACCATCTCATTTAGCACCCAAGTACCTCTAACGAGTGGAGCAGAAAGTCTTAGCCTGGATCAAGGCAGTTTTTTCCAGCCACTGTGCTGGGATTTCCATGAGTAAAGCTCAAGAGCCATGATAGCAGCTGCTAACTCTGGTATGGGGAACAAGGAACTGGGAGAATAAGAGGTGCCCTGGGGTGCTGTCAGCGGGACTGCCAAGGAGTCTGTGCTGAGGCTAAGGCTGGGGAGACTTGAGATGATGTACCTGGGGTAACAGACATTCTGTGACAATGGGCCTTGCCAGAGAGGTGCAGAGAGTGAGTTGGAAGCCAGAGTTGCATTTTTCAGTGAGGGAGGGACAAATGATGAGCAAGACCATTTCAGTGCTTTTCAGTGTGGGTGATTAAAATACGATTCTGATACCACCATGTGTCCTGATGGCTACTGTGGTACATTTATAGAGTGGGCTTCAAGATTTCAAGGAGCTGTAGGTGGAATGGCTAGTTTCTTCTTTTTCATAGTCATCTTCTCCAAGTGACCTTTCTAAGGATCTGAAGCTTTACCTAAGGAGTAGATATGAGGTAGTGCTTGCAGGTGCAGTGCTTTTCTTACCCTGTATTCTTCCTGTTATCTTCTGTCATTTGCTGGAGAGATAACAGACTTCAGCAGAGACATAAGACTTCTGCTGAGAATTGCAGCTGGCAGCAAGATGTTGTCTCTCAGTAAGGGGCAGAAGCCAAATTCAGGGCTCTTGCTGCAGAGGCAGCTCCCAGGAGGGTGGAGAGTAACAGGCTCTTGGAGAAGAGGTCTTGTGAGGTGGGAGCCTTTCTGTCATGCTGGTAATAAAGTCTTCAGAGACAGAACATGCTGATTCACAGAAATTGAGACTGTTTGCGGGAAAGGGTTGGCTTTCACAAATATCTTGACTTGAAAACTATTGTGGAAATAAAATCTTGGAACTGTCAGAATGTTTTGGTAGTTTCTAACTGAATGGCTTTCTCATTCAAAATTACTTTTTGTTTTGAAAATTAAACTTAATAGCATATTTAAGAACCTGCATTGAAAAGATATGTTTTGAAATTGTCAAAGCAAAATGCTGACCTTGAAGTCCAGAGCTTTTTTTTTCTTTGCCTCAGGTCTTCAGCTTTGAAAATTGCAATGATTTAAAACTTTCCTCCCTCTTTGAAGTGGGATATTGATATCTAGAAAACTGTTTACAGGGAATTTGTTTCTCTCTTAGCTTAACATAATGGGCTGTGCCACTTTAACATGGATTAGCCCCATTTAAACACAGCAAGTTTCTAATAAATTCACTTTAAAAAGAAATTAAACAATTCTATTGCTACAAAGTCACCTTTTACTGTCAAAATTAGTCTCCCACAAGTACAAGCAGGTTTTCTGATTTTAGGCTTAAATGTTTACTGATGATTGTAATGCACTCAAAAGAAAGCAAATACAGATGGTTAAGTTTGAACAATGTTTTCCTCACACAGTATTTAACGTTCAAGAAAGCCATAAAACAAAGAAGTCCCAATTCAGTACTGTTCAGCATGTCCTGCTGATGTGTTTATTTCTGTTGCCTGGATTTTAATCACTGGGATGTACTCACTTTGAATGTGATACTAAACATTGCCTGTTATTAAAATGCATTTCCCAGGAAAGTGCATTCTGACTATCATGCAAAGTGCAGGAGAAAAACATAGAATGATGATTATTTTTTTTTAAAAACATGGCCTTAAGAAAAACAATAGTTCAATCCCTGTATCCTGAGTCCTATTTATACTGTTACTGATTTGGCAAAGGGAAAGGGGCTTCCAAGTGAGTGTGAATGAAGGTTGTACCTACAGGCTTGCAGTGCCAGGGGGCCTCACTCACAGTGTGAATTCAGCTCCTCACAAGTCAGTGTCATACCTTCTGGCTCCACTGTGCCAGGAAGCTTTGTGGTGTGGCTCCCAGCCTTACCAATGTGCTTAGTCAACCTTGCAGGTCCTGACTCCCAGTGCCCATCTGCTCTGAGCAGGCATTAAAGACACCGCTATGCTTTTTCCTAAGAGCAGTGGTTTGTTGCAGAGTCCTTTCTATAATTATGCCCCACAGCAAGGCATGAGTCAGTCACTGACTTTCAGTCTAGCAGTGGCTGCATTTTGGTGATGATGAAGATTTCTGGGGCAGTGAGTGAGTTACACACCGAAGACCTGATATGGACATCATTAGGGCAGCTGGGCTCACTAGTTCAGCTTATGTAATAGAAATGCTTCTCATCACAGCAATACCTGGGTGACATAAGATGTATAGTACAGATATGATTGCTGTTTGTTTTGTTTTGCTTCATTTTTTTTCTTTTTCTTTTAATTTGTAGTGCTTTTGGCACCTTTGTAGTACTAGATATTTGTTCAATATATTGCATTAAAATTATGGTGGATGGTGAAGGTGGGTAAAAAGTAAAACAGAATAGCTGTGGGGAAAAGGTAACAGCTTTTCAGTTTGCCCACATTATTAAAAGTGAGACAAAATGTTTTTTTCTCACTGGGAATTGCTAGAACCTCAGCATCATCTCTGGCTCACTCAAGCATGAAAACTGTTCATCCTGTGACTCTCTCCACTTTTAGGGCCTTTCAAGTATTTTTTACCTGGGAAACCTTATGACAGCAGTATCTCGCAACATAAAACATTATTGTCCTACACTGTGTGCTTGGGACTTTTTCATTCATTATAGCAGAACACCAAAAGCAGAAGGTTGGCAGATTTGCTGCTGAGCTGGTTGGGTGCCTCCATGTCATTAGCTCATGTTACATGTGTTCCTGCAGCCCAGCACTCACTGCTTAGTGTGGAGGTACAGAGACAGAAAAGAATCTGTTGGCAGCCATCATCAGCTAGCTTGTGTTTTATGTTTTTTTTTTTTTTTTTTTTGGGGCTGCAATTTCATGATGTTTAAGACACAACGGAGCTTTTTTCTCATTAGTAAGGATCACTATGCAGAAAACAGGCCTCATGAAGTCCTGGTGTACTGTGTCACCCTGTTCCATCTTCATTTCAACATCACCCACTCCCACCTTGTCTGAAAAGTTACACACTCTGCAGGATGCCTTGGGAAGACGGATTGTTTTCATTTGCAGAGAGGTTTGCAGCAGAGCACTTTTAAAATGATATTGTAAGAAATTGCTGCAGTGCAAGACCTGATCTGACTTTTATTTATATAAAAAGAGATCAGGGTTAGGATTTCTAGTTGGAAGAAACCCATGATTTTACTAGGACAGGGAGGCTCATTCTTCTCTCTTGGCATGCCATGCTCTCTGCAATCTATTTGAGAGGCAATAAAGGAGGTAATAAAGTGGCAATCATAAACAATGCTTCAGTAGTCCTGAGCCACAGTTTGTAGGCTCTCATTTGGAACTTATTTACCTAACCCCCTCCCACACATTTATCTGTCTTAGACACCTACAGGAGTTGTCTCTTTGGAGGGCTGGAAGCTGTCAGAAGGTTAAATTTATTTCTTAGTTCAGTCTGGAAGACTTTATTGTTGGGAAGGGAAAGTGCAGAGAGGTAAGGGTATATGGCCACTGCAGGTATGGAGCATAGAGAGAGCAGTAATGACTTGATCCAGGAACAATGCATTTCCATCAGTGTCATATTGTACCAGGTTAACTGACCTGCCTAAGAAGAATCCTGTATTTCTGAGGGATGTGCTGGCTCTGGGCCTTGTCCTGCTACCAGATCTCAGTGAGAACTTATCCTGGTCTCTGCATCACACTGTGCTGCACTGCAGCCAAATGGAGTCCAGAGCAGTCACAGCTGTCAGTGTTTGGGTACTCTGACATACAAAGTAGGTATGCCTGAGTGACTTACCTCACAGCAGCTGATGGTATCTCCTGAGGTCCCTTCCAGTCTGAATTACTATGTGGTCCTGTGATCCTACATTTCACAACTCCAGAGCTATTGCTGCAGCCACTGGGCACTCCTTTCCTTCCCTCCATGGCTGAGGTTAGCTGGCTATACCCACAGCAGGACAGCAGCTGACGCTGACAGTGGTGCTGTTCACCTGGCAGTACATCTGAGCAAACAGTTCAGAACAAAGTTGATGTATTATCTTTTATTGGCAGGCATACAATAAAACCGAGGTATGTGTGACCCGATCATAATTTGCTCACATTCATTATTTTATATCTTTAAAAAAACTGTCTTTCACAGATTTTTCTCCATATGTTGATTATGAACTATTCTGTAAACATCACCAGACTTCTTGATTACTTATTTGCAGTTAGGTATGAGGACTTTCAAGACCATGTTTCTGATCTAACTGGGACAAGTTCACACCATGGCTGACTTACATAATCCTGTGTGGATGGGTTAGATACTTTCTCTTATACATCAGGATGCCAAGAACAACATATACTTTCTGCAGGTTTTCATTCCAGGAGATACTGACCTGGAAGTGACAGAAAAAAGCTGAAAAAAAGTATGAATGATCTTAAAATTCAAAATTATATGGACAGAAGAGGTTTCTTTTCCACTTTTCTCTGTTTGATAGTATTGTTCTGGAAGTACTTTTCATTTCCTCTCTTAGTATTTCTGCACATATCTTCTCTTGAGCAGGAACATGTTTAAAGGGTAGAGCTGAACAGAACTGAATAACCAGCGATAGAAATCTTATGTTTTTTTAGACGCATAGGTAGTCTCCTGTCTCTGGAGACTAAAAGATTTAAGGTCCTAGACTATTTGTTTTATATATAACTGTTGGAAAACAGGGACACAATTGACCATGATTATGAACTTATGTAGAGTATTTCCTTCAGTTTTCACTCTTCCAGAATAAGGATGGAATTCTGTATTCCTTGCTGAAGCAAAGTCCTGCTGTGCAGCTGAGTCAAGGTAATGGACAGTTGTCTGAATGAAGACTGCAGCGTTTAGAAATAGAGGGCCAAGCAGATTTTTTTCTCTTTATTACTTTTTTTCCTTGCTGTGTTATTTCAACACATCCCAATCTTTAATACATTTCTCTTTGTAACATGCTTTGGGATGGAGGAAAATGCTATTTTTCCAAATCTGCCTGTAGGGAATTGACATGGGGAGAAACGAAAGATTTTAAAATCTTCTGGTTTCCAGTGCTACAGGTGGACCCTTACTCAGGTAGCTGAATATTTTTAAATATGTCCCCAGGGATGTCTTTCTGGAAGTCAGCGACGTGGCAGAGCAGGGACTTGAACCCTCCCTGGTGTCTCAGATGCTTAGCTAGTGCTGCAAATGCTGGCTTATCCTTCCTGTCCTAGCACTGTACTTAGTCCTGTCACTGCTGCCTTTGATTTAGAAGGGCCGCTCTGAATAGAAAGACTGTACTCAGGGTGAGTAATGGTGGTGAAATTTGTCTTTTTAGTAGTTGATTTTTAAGCCTGAAAAATCTGGCATATTCACAAACTGTGAATCAGTGCATCCAGCTACAGATGTTATCCTCTGAAAACTAAGGATCCCGTACCCAGCCTTACTGCTGTCAAAGTACAGAAATGGTACCTGATCATGATTCCTGTTTCTGTGACATCCAGAAGCTAATTGCTTTCTCATTTTATAAGCAAAAGATCAGAAAAGGTAAAAAGCAAACTAGAATAACACAAAGGAAGGGAAAAAAATGTGTTCAAAAGACCTCTGTCTCTCCCCAGCTTCCTGCTCCCTCCCCTGCCCCCTGCCTCCTCTTCCTTCTGTCTCTAAGGGTTAAATATGCAGAGGGAAAAAATTGCTAGACTTTGTGTCTGTACTTGGTGGGAACTATTAAATTACAGCTGGATGTTTTTAATTATGCCACACATAAATGCCTGAACACAACAGCGTTTTAATCCAAATGTGAGCCCCATTTATGTGTGTTCTGTGTTTGCTCTGAAATGCACTGGCTGGCACTTGTTTGTGGTGGCCCCTTTGTGGCATTGTAACAGTGTGTGGGGTTTTTCCCTCCTCCCCAGTTTTTTTTCCCAAGTGTGAGGATGGGAGCTAGTGCTGGCGAGGGGGAAAGGAAATGGGTAATAAAACAGAGAGCTAAGCGGCTCACTGGAGCCAGCGATGCTGGGATCTGGTTAATTGCTCCGAAATGAAAAAGATTCGGGGGTTTTCATGAAATCCCATAGGTGCATTTGCCAAGCCTCAAATATTAGATTGAATTACAGTTTCTAATTTCTCCCCCCGCTTTACCCACAGCCATGTGTCTTATTTCTTCCTAAAGCTTGTCCACTTTTCAGAGCAATGAATATAAGAAAGAAGCTGAGTAAGGACTGCCTGCCTGCTTGTTTTGCACCTTCCCCACCTACGTCTTTTCCTAATCCTACCTTTTATTAAAAACCAAGAAATCTGTCTCTCTCTCCTCCAGCATATCCTGATCTGTTTGTGGATTTGGGGTTGAAATATTGCCTATATATTCTGCCTCACAAGGGGCTGCGGGGAGGGCATACCAAGGAATACTGTCTCTGTCCTGTGTTCTCCACACCCACGCACTAGCTAAGCATAATATAATCCTTTTCTGCATAGCCACCAAGAGTTGTTTTTTTGAAGGGGCTTTGACCTGTCCCTCTCATTTTCAGAAACAATTTTACATTGGCAGTTAGTTGTGCCAGCATTTTTACTATCCCACAAAGGGATTTCAGCACCTGATTTGTGGGTGTAAGGGGACTTCACTGGGAAATGACGTCAATGGTGTGGCTCGGAGGAGTAGCTGTCTCTGAGATCAAATCCTTAAATGGTAGGATTGGCACCCACAAAACTGAAGCTGGAGCTGAAACTCTCCTGTGTATAAATTATATCCACAAATCAAGATGCAAATCCCTTTTCTGACAGTCATTGTGTTTTGTTAACCAGTGAACAATGTACATTTTCTTAGTCTGGACATTTTGAGATTACAGAAAGTGCACCTTGGTTATTAGGCTGGTATCTGATCCAAGTTGTGTTTCTCTTCTTGTGAAGAACTGGAAATCTTCCCTCTTTCTTCCACTCTGAAGCTGGGAAGGCCCTCTGAGTCACCTAGTTCTGTCCCAGCCTTGGAACAAGTCTTTCTGCTGGAAACTTCTCTACCATGTTTTCCTAGCTGATTGTGCTGTTCTCTCAGCATTCCCCCGCAGGCAGATAAATTGATTTTTTTTTTTTTTTTTTTGCCTTTGCTTTTGTTTCAACTCTCTTTTTTGTGTTTTGGGTAGAGGTGTTTTTACATGCCAGCCCCAATTGACTGGCTCAGACCCTCTGTCCTCCTGGAAGTTGTTGTTTCCTACATTCCTGTGTTATTTCTCACTTTCCTTATGCCATTTGTCCGTGAAAGCTCCTCTGGAAATGAAAGTGTGAAATGTTCCTTCCAAATTATGCATACACGTTAGCAATCAAATATAAACTCCCAATTTCAGTTGGCTATGATTATTTTAAATAATTAAATACTAAGAGCCCCATTTCCCACTCAAAGGCAAGAAGGATTTAGGCCACCATTTAGCTGGCAATATTTAGCTGGCTCCTCATGCAGCCTCTGCCGTTAGGCACCAGTCTGGGCTGCCCAGTTTAAGAGAGCAGAGCAACTAAGGGCATGCTCAAGTAAAGCATGCTTTGATACTTCTGCTGTTTCCTTGTACGTGATCTCATGATGCATTGCTGTGGGAAGATCTAACTGTTCTGCCAACTTGTTTTCAAGAACTGTTTTCAAAGAGAATGGTTTTAAATTGCTCACTTGGGGGGGTCATTTATTGTCTATTTTTTTTTTAGTGCTGGTTCCTCAGGCATTCGAGGGTGAAATCTCTATTGTTCACCCCACCTCCAGAATGATCAGAAATCATGGATTTTTATTTAGCCACCCACTGTCTTTTGACCTGAATCCTTCAATTTTTCTTTCCCACCCAGTCCCTTCCTAATGTTAGCCACAGTCTTCCCATCTTGCTCTCACCCTGTAGGGTAAGGAAATGTGGTTTCATCCATGAATGACATTAATGCCATTGTGTGAACCATTAGTGGATCCAGCATCACAAGCCCTAGGGTATCAAATACTTGCAAACCACTAGAGAGAAATTCTAATATCAAATATGTGTCCGGAATCATCCTAGCTCGAAGAAAACAAAACAATCCCATTTAATACCCAGAGAAGGTCATGGTGCTTAGAGAGAGCAGAAGGCCTTGTGTAATAGCCTTGAGGGGCTCAGAGGCAACCATCCTGCTTCTCCCTCCTGTCTGCATTCCCTCTCACCTCCCCTTCTCCCCAGGCGGCTCACTCTCCAACTGACTAACCAGATCCTTCCCACTTGCGGCACATAATGGCAGTATTTGAAGCCCTGACTAGGCTGTTGCCTTTTTTTTCCCCTCAAAACAAACAAACAAAAAGTCAAGATGAAGCATGACTAACTCAGAAAAATAAAATCAATAAAGACAGAAACTGAGCTTTTGTCGTGAGGGAGGAGAAGAAAAACTGAACACCTGCTGTTCTGCTGTAGTGTTATCCCAATTGCCCTGGAGGTTGCTGTTAGTTCTGCATTTGCAGGCCTTTGTGCTGGTGTTTCTGCTTTGCCTTCACCCTTGGTAGAAGACAGCATGAGAGCATGGGGTTGTCTCACACCCTAAGGAAGTGTTACCTCATGATTGCTTGCTGGCACCTGTGATGATCCCAAACTTCAGTGGATGTTCAAAAGCTTTTGTTTTTTGGTTTTTGGTTTTTGTGTTTTTTTTTTTTTTGTGTGTGTGTGTGTGTGTGTGTGTATGTAATGGAAGGTGCGCACGTTTGAAAATTTTGACCAAACATCCTCTGGGATGTAAACACACAAGGCATATTTGGCTATTGGCTCCTGCAATATACATTACCTGTGTAAGAACAGGAATACTGTGCAAAAGCAGAGAAAGCAGATGGGAGTGCTCTGTTATGCATAACAGGACACAGATTTCCCTTGATGACCTCATCCTGCTAACCTTGAAAAGAAAAGTCAAAGGTATTGCAAACCCTTTCTCTGTGGAAACACTTATTCCCAAGTATCAGGCATCAATACTTGACATTGCCTGCAAAAATCAGGTGGTTAATAAATTTAGACAGTCTATCTAATTAACTGGCATAGCTAGATCATCTGTGGTACAACTGGCAAACCTAGAGATGTGTAGAACATCTTAAAATAGCAGTTGAAATATTTGTGCAAAGTTACATTTTTCATTTATCTTCTGTTGTGAACTATGAATTAAAGCATTGAAATGTGGGAATCTCCAGTCCCAAAGGGTGGTGGTGGGACTAGAACTGAAGGGGGGGGGCTAGTTAATTTTATCAAGTATACAGACCAAGTTTGAAATAATTTGAAATCATCTGGGTTGGTTTTGACTGTGTTTGGGTCTGAAACTCTTTGCAAATTAACCCTGATTGTTTGTGTAGGAGTTCTTACACTCTGCCTCAAGAGCTAATAGAGAAGACAAAACAATGAAGAGTGGAAATGTTAAAGTCAGTATTCTGGGAAATATCAGGTAGCACTCTGAATTTTCAAACTCTTCGATACTGACATCTGTAAACAGAGATTTGGTAAGCTTACTTTTTGAAGCTCATTACCGTAGTGAACTTGTTAGTTCTCTGGCAGCTATGAAGGTTTAGCCAGCAATGATGTCAGACTCAGAATTAAAAGTATGTGTGGAACAGGTAAGATAAAAGGTGCCTTTTTTCTTCTTTGAACATTGAGAGTTTTCTGGTTGTAGTTTCTTGTACTTGTTGAAGTTAACACATGATAACACAAACTATTTTGGGACAGGGAAAAATAATCCTTAAGGCACAACAACAGAAAACAAAACAAAACAAACAAACAAACAAAAACAACTCAAAAAAACCCAAAGAGAAAAGCTCCCCCTATCCAGACCCTAAGTATATGGATTTCTTTGTGTATGACTAAATGTCTTAATTTATTAAGAAAGGCTTACTGAAAAAAGGAAAATGATAAAACTGATGTTTAATCCATGCATATGGCTACTACAGTGTCTTTTTTAATAATGGATCTTTTTCTGCACATCAGTGTTATTACCAAACTGGAAAAGCATCAAAGGAATATTCTGCTTGCTGTATGAGCCTAGGGAAACTAAGTACTGAGAAAAGGCTAGGCTATGCTTTCCCAAACTGTGAAACAGTTAAAAATAGGGTTGAAGATGACTGTAGCAGGTGATATGTAGGTACAGGCCCTCACTGGTGAAATTTCTGATCAGAATTAGCAATGTCCCATTATTTATCAAGAACATGGAAACACTATAATATTTTAAAAATTGAACTACATACTATTCCTAACTGGACATCCCTTCTAAATATTGCATCTTTTATTATTTCTACAGAAACTTATGTGAACTATGGTATAAGTACTGAAAATATTAATAGCAGCCAAGATATTTTTAGGTGATATCTTGTATTAACAAGGTACAACATAAACAGACTTCAAGGTATTTGAGCATTCCTTATCAAGAAGAAGCTTATATGATAGATGAATAGTTTCATGATTTCTAAAAAGCTGTTTAAATCAGTGGACTTAAAGCAACTCATGTCAAAAATGAGGGGGAATTTTACCAGTGGAAACAGAATTAAGCCCTAAAGAGATAATTTTTTCAGCACCTTTGAAACTTTTCATCTGCCACCACTGGAGCCAATGGAAAGGTTTTCATTGACTTTGGCACGTAAAGGGATGTTAGCTGTGTAACCCAAGATACCTTGTGTATGCCAAAGAATAATCGAAATTTAGAATGAGACCAGCTTTGCTGTAATGGTGATGATATAATACTCAAGAGCAAACAACTAATAACCTTGTCTTAAAACAAGAATCCATCATGAATGCTCTGAGACCAAAGGGAAAATTTGCCT
Source organism: Grallaria varia (assembly GCA_013396735.1). Lineage (NCBI taxonomy): Eukaryota > Metazoa > Chordata > Aves > Passeriformes > Formicariidae > Grallaria > Grallaria varia. The sequence continues at coordinate 385,111 of VWZG01006212.1, read as the reverse complement.
CTGGCCTCCGGGATTCCCTGTTGGGCAATGAAAAGAGGAGCTATATCATGCAGAAAATGATGAGGAAAGAGGAAAAGCCCTCAGGAGAAAAAAGCCTGTTTCCTTTCTCCTCCTTGTCTCCTGGCATAGCTATCTTTACCGCTTGTATACAATTCCATTGAGAAAACCCAGTTCATGATAGAACAAACTGAGAAAGTGCCAGTTCAGGCAGCCTCTTCTTTACTTTCATGGATTAATGACAACTGAAAATGAAAGGATTATTTAAGGCCATTTGGGCAATATTAAGTACTGCGTATTGTGTGAGTCTAGGATTGCATGTAGCCTGGAAACCAAAGACAGCAAACCACATTAGGTTTGTGTAGGTGGACACCTAGGTTATGGAACAGGCAGTTCTTGGATTTGCCTGTCAGTAGTTAGAGAATTGCTTGTTCTGAAGAAAGAGATTACATAAACGGTGGTTTTCAGTCAGCCTTTCTGAAATCCCAGAGGAATAGCTGTGTTACCCAACTCCCCAGAAAACAGAGTCTTACTGACCATTCTCAGGGATCATTTTTTATTTGGACCCTTGTTGAAGATACAAGAAGTCGAAGTTCAATCAAGTTCACTATTCATGTGTGTACTGATATGGGGTTGAGCTGGAAATCGTAAATTTTTTGAGAGTTGTAGCCTGTCTTTTTAAACTAATTTCAGAACAAGGCAAATCTTTCTTTATCAAATTCATTCTACTGTGTTTTCCTGTGGGTCAATACCAACAGTTTTCAAGACTTCAGTGAGAAATGCATTTCATAGCCTGGCAGGACCTGGGGGAAATAAGAACTTAAGTGAGTGTACCCTGGGGTTTATCCATCTCTGTCTGTGCTGGGACAGGAGCTCCCTTTTGAGTCTCTTGTTTTGGCTTTTGTATCTCTCTGTATCAGCTAAAGGTTCTAACTCTTTGCTTCTTGAGTTCTGAAGTGGTACAGGTGTGCCAGTGTCCCTTCATATTTGCTGTGCAAAAGCTAAATTGGAGAAGTGAGCTTTATATTAACTTGCTGAAGTGAAATACATACTTATTCTGTTACCATACAGATGTGAGTTGCATAGGGCGAGGCTTGCTGTCATACCTCTCCATGTTCTTAGATTCCTTATCTGACAATTTGATTATGCCCAAGTAGGTTTACATATGCGGGCAGTCATGGCTGTAAGTAAGACCAGGGACATGAAAGTGCCTATCTCCAATGCAAAGCAATATAGACATCCTTGAAACACCGACAGATGAGCTAGCTCAGGATCTGAACGATATAGCATAGCTCTGTGGGGTGGGGAGTGGGGGAAAGGATTCAAGGCTAGTTGGTGCCTTACAGTACCAACATGACTACTGCTTGTAGGATCCGAGCTAGTGATGGTGTGGGATGCTGTGTCAGAATGAGGCTGGCAAAAAATTGCTTGCAACTAGTTCTGGAAAGCTCCTTGCATTAGATGGTGTGTTGTGTGAACAGACATTTGCTAGGAGGAATCGAGTGAAAGGATTTAGTACGAGAATTTCTGATTTGAACATACATGGGTTTGGGGGGCAACCGCTCTTGTAGTAGCCTGTGGAGGAAGAAAGGAAATTAAACACAAAAAGAATTAGCAGAAAGGTACTGTTTTTTGTTTGTTCTTGAGCAAGTGTGTTGGTAGATAGTCTTCATCCTAAATTGTGCTAATTCTGCAGTCCATGCACCCCTGTGCTTCAGGAACCTGATTGCCCATGACCATGTGTAAGAACTTTCATTAGGGATGGGCATTACATAGTGTTGGTGTCATATGGGACTTCTGACTCTCTTCTTGCACAGAGTAGATATTCATTACTAGTATAGAAGATAAGGGCCAAATCACAGATTGTTCACAAATGAACTGGCCACAATATATTGTGTGTTCTCCAGTTACAGCTCTGGCTTCTTGAGAATTTGGAACTGATCTTGTTAAAGGTACACAGAAATTATTTAAACCAACAATGGGGAGTGGGAAGAACATACATCTGCACAGAATACTTTATGCCTTTCCACACACTTTTTTGTGTCTTGGAAACCTTAACTCTTCTTTCTTCCTTGTTTGTTACAGTTTTGAATGTCTTGCTGCATTGATATTTCCTATTCTGGATATTTTGAGTCTTACTAAGAACAGAAAAAATGCTCAAATGATGATTTCTATTATTTTCATGTACAGATGTTGGTGGAGAGTTCCTGATTTTTATATAATAGTAATTTAAAAAGCCTTTGAATTCCAGGATAAGGCTTTTCAAATGGGCCAAGGCTCACTTTCCCATTTTATCTAACCTTTATTCTTTCAGACTAGAAGAAATTCTTCTTCTATGTGTTCAGGCATAATTGGTTTTCTTTCCAGTCTGGATCCACAGCAACCTCCTGAGTTATTTTGTCTAAGGTTCTTGTAAAGAGAAGCAGGAGATTTTGTCCCCCTTCTCTCATACTGAAGTGAGGTTCTTGTTCTTGTTGTCTTTGCTTTGAGCAGTGTGGAGGAGAAATTTCTACCTAACAGCTGAAAGGACAAACAATTCAGAAATATAAACATTAAAGGAGGTGGGAGGTGTCATTCTTATATCACACTGGTGTGAATCAGCAGCAGGGTCAAAGTAATATATGTTGCATCACTTAATGGGAAATCTACTTGCCCCATGCCCATCTTCTCTTACAGGAGTTGGACTTAGTTATGTCCCAAATTCTTGTTGGACTGGTCTTCTCATGCCAGAATAATTTTTTGGAAGAAAACACAGGCCAAAGTGAAGCAGGTCTCACAAGCAGCAGGAGACACAGCACAGTGTGACACAGAACAAGCAGCAGGAGACACAGGGACAACTGCTGTGGAGAGTCCGGCTGTAACGTTTGACCACAGGGAACACCAGACCCAAGGCTGTGGTGTCTTGACAAGTGGGTGTATTGGAAAAGTGATAACCGTTCAACTGGCTATGCCTAACATTACACAGCAAAGACTATAATATACCCTGAAAACCCCACTAACAAATTTTGACTGGATTTATGAGTTTCAGGACAGGAGCCAAGTTAGCTCTTGCTCAGTCTTGATGTGTTTGGAGCGATCTCATCTTTATATGTCTGAGACTTTGTTTTTCTGACTTGGTTTCTTCATATCTTCAATAGTTTTTATCAAACTGTAACAATGACATTCTCTGTCTTACTTGGCTTAAGGTCAGAAAAGGGGCTCTTAGACACAATTTGGCTAATGGGCTTTTCTTTTAATTTCTTATTCAATTAAAGGAGATTTTTTAGTCTTTAAAATTTTCAATTACCTTTTTCCTGCCTACTCAGGATGTGCTTGGCTTCCATTTTTTAGACTAATTATAACTTCTCCATTAATTTGGTAGCTGTGATATCACTTACCATGTGCCATGACACATGCATGCACTTACCTGCGCCCTCATCAACCCATCCATGCGCATACAAATGGGATCTTAAAAGGAACACATACAGTGTTCATAGAGGTAAATCTGTTAAACCCCTTACAACAGAGACCAGCTAACCTCTGGTGTAAGTCACAGCTCTCAGTTTTTTGTAACTTTGTCCATTCCCACTGTAGAAAACTTCTGTCTGTGTCAACATGGGAGGTTTCAGTAAAGTTGGCTTAACCCTTATCAGAAGGGGGCAGAGGGTAATAATAAGCAATTTTGGCCAATGGCAGTATTATTTCCTCTCATTTTGTTTCTTCATGTCTGTTTTTCTATCTTTTTGTCTCTAGGCAGTTTTTTTCCTGAGAGATCATACATTTTCCTGTCCTGTAAAAGTCTACACAAATCTAACTGACTTAAGAGCAAATTATCTTTATACCTGTTCCTTGGATCATATCAGACATCTGCTGCTAATGTTCCTGAATGTTCTTCATACACATCATCCAGCTGGCCATGGTTCAGTTAAAGTTTACAACATTAGCTAAGGCTGATCTCCTATATTAAAGGTGCTGCTCTAAAATACTGTTAGAACTGTGATACATCTCTGGATTTACCACAGACTTCATATCTGATCGATGTCCAAGTGACTGTATGGAATATGGGGAAGATTACATACAATTTCTATAGACTTAAGCCTCATTAACAAATTGTTTCTAGGAGACGTGCAAATATTACTGCCACAGTTGATTTTTGTTTTTAGTTATTAGCAACTTTTTCACTGAAAGCAATGACTATGCCCTATAAATGCCCTATAAGATTATTATACACCCAACTTGTCCTTATTTTTACTGGGCATTTTTCTCTCTGTTGGCTGAGATAAAATTAATGAGATTTTTTCAAAGAGACATGGTACTTTTATACTTTCAGGTATGAATTAAAGACATAGTTAAAGTTTATATGATCTGAAGATGTGTATCCTCACCAAAATGACATGGACCTTTTGGAGCAAATCCATAGGAGGGCCATAAAGATGATCAGAGGGCTGGAGCACCTTTCCTGTGAGGAAAGGCTGAAAGAATTGAGGTTGATCAGCCCAAGGAAGAGAAGGCTCCTGGGAGAACGTTTTGCAGCCTTTCAGTACCTAAAGGGGGCTTTGCAAGAGAAATGGAAAGTGTCGTGAAATGAGTGTTCTAAGGTCCGTCAAAAAATCACCAGCAAAGATATCAGCGAAAGCAGGTTTAATATAAAGGCAACAGCAAACAGAGTTTGTGGCAAGGTTCACTCTACTACTTACTAAACAGTTAAAATATACCAAGAAAAAGCATACAAAAATCTAAAATCAGTATCAGTCTGGATGGAAATAAATGAAGACCCTGTGGAGGGGGGGTAGGTGAGACAAAAGGATAAAAGGTTTAAGGACAAAAAGGGATATGGCGCAAAGCCCTAGCAACACTTCACTTATTACTTAACAGCACTTAACTTATAACTTAACAGCATTGACTTAACACTTAACCTATTAACTTAACAATTTAACTTGGATCCATATATGATTTCATATACTATAATGGTAACTTATAAATCTAAAGTACTTAAGAATTTAAGAAAGCAGTATCCCTAGCACATTTGATATAGCACATACACATAGACATAACGAGTCTGTACAAGGTACCTGTGAAAAATATCCCTGTAGTGGGTTGACCCTGGCCGGATTCCATGGGCTCATTAAATCCCTTTCTGCAACTAGGCAGAAGGGAGAGGGGTCATCCACCCACCACCTTTATGGGCAAAAAACAGACTCAAAGTGAGATAATACCTAAATTTATTACTAACAGGATAAAAGCTAAGCTAAATAGTGAGGAAAAAACCCAGTCTTAAAACACACACCACACACACACACTTTCCCCCTAACCCTCCTTCTGTCCATGGGGGGTTGTAGTTGGTTGCAGTTGCTGCTGCTTGCGATGTGAGTTCCCCCACCCCTCGGGGTCACTCATCCATGGGGTGCAGTAAAGGTTGAGTCCCTGCACCCCAATGAGCCTCCATGGGTTGAAAGGGGACATCCTGCTTTACCACGGTTTACAGGAAACCACAGCTGAGTCCATCCCTGCTCCGTGGGGTCCCTCCCACAGGAGACAATCTTTGATAGACTTCTCCAATGTGAATCCACCCCTCGGGCAGCAGCTCTTCCATATCTGCTGTCCCGAGGGCCACAGCTCTCACTTGGGTAAAACCTGCTCCAGCGTGGGTCTGCCTCACCACGGGTCCACAGATCTCCTGCTCCGGCATGGGTTTGCCTCTCCACGGGCCCACAGGTCTCCTTTCAAGCATTCACAGCTCCAGCATGGGCCTCTCCATGGGCTGCAGGGGTTTTAGCTCTGAGTCCTTCCCCTGCTCCATGAGGTGCCTTCTCCCCCTGCTCTGCAGCGACCTTGGTGTCTGCCTTGTTATCCCATGTTCTTGCTCCCTGGAATTCTTTTTTTTTTCTGCGCAACAACCTTCCAATTCTTAAATATGTTATCACAGAGGCGTTACTGTGATCTCTCCTGCCTCGGCCATGGCCAGGAGCCAGATGTCCCTTCTGGGGCCAAGTGTCATTGGCTCCTGTGGGACAGGGGAAGCTTCTAGCAGCTCCTAACAGAAACCACCTCTGCAGCCCCGCCCCCTACAAAAAAAAAATTCAGCTACAGAAACCCAGGACAATCCCTCAAGTTCTGTGAAATACTCACTTCCAGTGTTTTTGCGTTCTTCTCAATGGGTGAAGGATTGAGTCTTGAGGAGTGAGATGTCAGCCCAGGATCCATCTGTCAGTATCCTCCAAGAAATAGCGAATGTAAAAGTTGCTGACTCTGAGAGGTGTCCCAGTTCAGAGGGAGATTGCTTGTCATGGCCCAGGAGAGCTCAAAGGGTCTCGTTTGGACCGCTGTTTATAGGGTTGTGAGAGAGTGTGCTTTTGTCGTAATAACCTTCCACCTTGGCTGCACTTTTCATTCTTACACATTAAACACGTGAAAACAAAAAAAATGTTACTCACTCAAAAAAAAAAAGTTTCCAAGGATGTTCATTAAAAAAGCAAGGAGCTCGTTAGACAACACAATACTGTCTAGGAACAGAAGACAGTATTTCTGATAAGCTCGGAGGAGCTCAGCCTGGGTGCTGTCAAGGCTGAGGCCTGATGAGCATTTCTCAGGTCACAGTGTGGTCAGGGAGCAGGGTTGGAGGATGCACCACCACAGAGAGGGACTTTTTACAAGTGATAGGACAAGGGAAAATGGCTTTAAATTGAAAGAGGATCGGTTTAGATTGGATATGTGGAAAAAGTCTTCACTGTGAGGGCGAGACACAGGCTGCCCAGGATGCCTCATCTCTGGGAGTGCTGAAGGCCAGGCTGGATGGGCCTTTGAGTGACCTGGTCTACTGAAAGGTGTATCTGCCAATGGAGGGGTGTTGGAACAAGATGATCTTTAAGGTCCCTCACAATGCAAACCATTCTATGATTCTATGAAACGATACCTTTTTGTATCATATTATTCATTATATGTCACAAGTAATTATAACTACAAGTGAGTGCTCATTTTTGGGTTTTGGTTTTTTTTCCAAGCAATGAACCAGACTTTCTATTGTAGCACCTTATATCTGCAAGAAGAGTTCTTTTGGTAAATATAAGTGCCCACAGCTGTACCTGTAGAGAATATCTGTATATCCAAAAAAAGACAAACCAAACCAAACTGTGTGATGTAAATATGTATATGGGATCTACATGTGATTCATTACAGTATGTAGCTGTGTGTATTGTACCATGCAAGGAGGCGAAAGCTCTGGTAATTCCAGGGTCTGATTCGCCATTGCACTGTGATTGCATTGGTCATGCAAAGTAGTTGTAAACCTGGCTTTACTGGGCAGTTAAAGTGGGTTTACAGCTGTCTTCTGTCAAGAAGCTGAGTGAAGCCACCAATGAATTCAGCACAGAATTCCTGCTATTTTGATGTAGTGGAAGCAGCTCACCAGGCAGCCTTTCCAGCAGGCATCTCACTGAGAACAGAGCTGGGTGATAGTTGGAGCAATTTCTGTTTCCACAGCACAATACAGTAAGATCCTTTGAGACTTTCAGTGAACTGCAGCATGTCCAACTTTGATTGTAAGAGCAGTTCTGCTTGCTTACTAGTCTAATCTTACTCAGTAGGAGCAAGTACCACTACCCTGTCCCTCTCCACTCTGCACAGAGCAGCGTGAGCTGCAGTGGGTTTCTCTGCTTCACTGCTGGGGTGGCTGCTTTGCCATTATGCCTCCTGAAGTATCTGCATCATACCTGCAGTACAGAATAGGGCTCTAACAGTGAGAGAGAACAAAACAGGTAGAAATACCCCTGCCGCCACTGCTTTTCAGTATCTGTTTCTGAAGAACAGTGTTTTTCCTTCCGAAGGGTAGCGCTGGAGTGCAATTGTTGCTTTTGCACCTGGTAACTCTTCCTGTATTCTATTCAGCTGTTCCTCCATCAGTGCTGCCAAATAAAGGCTGAACTGTGCTATCAGCTCTCAACTGCTGTAAAAAAAGTTGTGTGTTTTTTTTTTTTTTAAGAAATAAAATAAAATAGGAAAAATTACATAAAATATAATAAATGGATGCAAAATAAAAATACACACAGAAGATGCTCTGCACACAATAGCTGGAAAGCAGGAGTGCAGTGGTGTTTTCCTCTGTCAGTGGGTCAGTGTGTTCTGTAAGCACTTCCATCCTGTCGAGTCCCTGGTTGGTCTCCACCTGCTAGCCGGCTCACTCCAGAGGCAGCGCTGACCTGGCCACTCCGTCATTTCGCTGGCGCCAGCGGCTTGATGGGCCTTGCACTTTGATTATTTGTGTTAACAGTTAATTTAGCACCATGGACACGTGTGCCAAAGCTGCCTCCACTTCCTGCAGCCTTCCAACAAATGGGACTTTTATGAGATGCCTTTCACAGCTCCCCCGCCTCCTCCAGCTCAACCCCTTTGCCTCTCTGCTCCCCCACCCCTCCCCTGCTTTACCTCCCCACCCTGCCGTCTCAATCTCTGCTGTAATCTTTCCTACATCTTGCAGGAAAAGAGCTATTTCTGGCAGCTCTGTCTCTAACACTCGCCCCACTCAAACTGATTTAATGGAGATTTATAGACGCGAGGCTATGCAGCTCTGAGGCGCTTTCCTGAAAAGTTTTTCTGTGCCTGTGTTACGTATGGAATTTATTTATTTAATGTTTGGTGTTGCAGCTACAGTGCAAACTGTTTGCATGACATATTCCACATACTTTTTTTTTTTTCTTCGCAAGAATTCCAGTGAAATCCTGTTACACAGCACATTTCTGGTCCAATTCATCCCAGCTGCTAACTTTACCAAGCTAAAGTCTGACACCCAGGTCCAATTTCATTAAACCCCAGTCGGCTTGGTTCTTTGTGATAATACTGACTCTCGTCTAAGGCAATATGTATTTTGGCTCACAGCTACAAATAAATCCTATCGTAAGTACCTTCTTCCTAGTATGCAGCACACTGCAATGGTCCAAAAAAAGCAGCTTCTGTAAGAAGTTGTGGAGAAGAGAGACTATTTATCATGATTTTCCAAGTAAGCTCTCTGCTATCTTAAGAAATTATGTTCTCTAAAAATAAATAAGAACTGTAGTTCTATATAACACCAAACCTGCTGTTTCTGCTGTTAGTCCAGCTTTGATTGATGCAGGAAAACCCAAGCTGTTATGTAGGGAGTTATATATCTACAACCCAATGCACACAACATGTTTGTTCTGTTTCCACCTTTTCCAAGTGCTAAAATTAGCATTAAATATCCAAAACACAGTCAGATAAACAAAAGGAAATGTATTGTTAAAACTCCCATTTCATCTTCGTTATTGGAGGGCGCTTTGCGTAAGTGCTCAAGAGGGTATATACTAGTATTGGGATTCCGCTGGGAATCCTCCAGCTGATACACATCCCATCTAGTCCCACTTAGCCTCCACAGGAGACCTGGCTTTTGTGTGGACTTTCAGCCTGAGGATTTATTTTGCTTGACCTCTTTCCCATCCCTGAGTGGTGACACACATGGATGGTCCCCTGTCTGCTTACAGGGACAGGAACCGGAGCATCCCCATCCTGCCAAGCGCTCCAGGTGGCTGCATTTCTGATGGCTTCAGGTGTAGGAGTCTCCTGATCTGAGCTGCTTACAGAAGCTGTTTCTCAGTGTCTCCTCTGAGTGGCGATTCTTTTCCTTTCTTAATGAAATCAAATGAGCTAAGCGTAACCTGTGAAGAGGTCAAGCACAAATCCTGTGCTCTCTTCATCTTCAAAACAAGCACTGTGTGAGCCATGATCCTGCCTGCTCTCCTGTCTCCTGCTTGTTTAACAAATGGTATTTTGAAATAATGCCATAGTGTATTTTTAAATATCAAATTTTACTGTGTTTTGAAATTGCAGCTTCCCTTTGGTCTAGAAGGTTTTATACCTATGTTCAACATTTTGTTGTTATGGTCTCTGCTAAGCTCCAGGACACCACATTTTGGAGGTTGCTGGTGAATATCCTTTGCTTAGGCCAAGGCAGGTACTTTCCCCGTGGATTTTTCTGCGACACCAAGAGAAAAGTTAAAAAGTTGGGAGAATACAGATATTACCATTTTGGATCAGACCAATTGTGTCTTGAGGCCACTATTTTGCTGTGAGAGTGGCTAATCCTGGATGACAGGCTTTTTGCAAATTAAACATACTTTGAGAATGATTATCCTGTCTAAGGGTAGCAGCCCTGGAAATTAAATGGGTTTTCCAGTCTATGGTATTGTACAGCACATTGCTTTAGACTTCTTGGGAATTTGCATTTGTTCTGGTCAGTTATGGGGTTTTACAAAAGACCTAGGAAGTGTTGAAATTGCAAGTTCGTGTTGGACCAAATGTTGCAGTAACACGGTGTTTCAACACTGTGTACGTCATGAACCTGTAATTTCAACACTTTCTAAAGAGTCACCAGAGTGTCTCAGGCTGAACTACAACATAACTAAGTGCTCCCCCCTGAATACTCAATTATATTTTTTTTCCCCCCTGGAAAATATAACTTGAAATACCATTTGCCTGACATTAAAGAGTTTAAAATTGTTTTATTAATAATGAAGGAAAGTCAAAGTAAAGGGTTACTGTAAATAGAGAGACTTGCTGACTCAAGTGGTAGTGGGAGTGAGTCCTTCTGCTGGATAAGTACAATGGACTAGAATTGCAGTTTTAATTATGGATTCACTTGTGAAGGACAAAGCTCAATTTTTACAAGCTGTATGTGGTTATGCTTCTGCCTTATGTCATTGCACATTGTTTCTGATATCAAGTGTTAAACTCCTGCAAGGGAATCTGGCTGGATCTCCTTCAGGCTGAGCCAGAGAGGGGAAGAGAGATGCAGCGTAGCTTTGAACACAGCTTCAAGCAACCTAGCTGCCCTGTAAAGCCCGCAGGAACAGACCTGAGACTTACACATTCTGGAACCTGCCCTCCTTCACTTGCCACCCTCCTCTAATCCTCCAGAACAAGCACCCAGGTTGCAAGCTCGCTTTAAAAGACATCTACAAATACTGGAGAAGCCAGGGCTGCCACAGCTGCAATAGCGAGAATGGACAAGACCACCTCACCTTGTAGACATTGTGGCTTTGTTTCCTCAACTGGCAACCTGTCCGTTGAGTGACCTGATACTCCCGATCAGTGAAAAAATTCCTTGGTCCTAACACAATACTTTTTGTGCACTGACTCAAAGGATTTTGCAAAGGTTGAGCAACATCTGGGTTGAGAAAATGAGGTACAGACAGACTAAAGTGATTGCTGGAAGTCCCCAATGAGGGCAACAGAGGACGGAGCCTCAGGAGCCAAGTTTTAATTCAGTAGTCTTTTCACTTGGAGACACTGTGTCTAAGGCACTCAGCTTCTCACCATCCTGTGTTGCAGGGCAAGCAAGTGTAAGGTGAGTTCTTGTTACAAAAGCTTTGTTTTGAATTTTTCCTTATGTGTTTGACCAACTTCTACTTCACTTCAGTAACCTTTCAGAAGCATCCTCCTCCATCTCATAACCCTTAATATTCCCTCAAGATCTAAATGACCAACATTTTCTCCAAGTATAACATTTTTCTCTTTTTGTATTTATGAGATGAATTGGGAAACTTCCTGTACCATCCCTGGGAAACTGGACAACAAGCAGGACAGGAACTCCTGCATTAATACAGCTTGTATCAAACATGCACTGATGGGACTGTATCTGAGGGTGGGAGAAGGAGAACTACTGGGAATAGCCAGGATTTCTCCCTGTTGCAGGCAATGCTGCTGAGAAAGCACAAACCAGCCACAGTGGTGAAGTCATGCAAATGCAATGCTCCCAAAGGCCACAGGAATTGTGGAAAGATTTGTGTAAATATCTCATGCATTCTTGTGCTCGAAGGTTTATGGAAACAAAAACCACAGTCACAGAGCCAATGCCACATTTGCTTGTCCCTTCCCCCTTCTGTTTCTTCTTCGCAGAAAGGTTGGAGAACAGTTTATGAGCAGCCAAAACCTGGAATTTTTTCTCTTTTTGATTTTACTAGTAATATGAAAAAAAAGAATTGGAAAAGATGGCAAGCATAAACAAAATTAAGCAAGGTGCAAGGGAAAGGATGGCTAATTTGTGAGTACCATGTGAACGTCTTAGCTGTAAGCATGCCTGGAAAAATACATGCTATGCTCATGTTTCCCCGGTCATTTCAGACAGCACCCTGTCTCTGTCACCCACCCACTGGACCCCCCTCATTCGCTGTACCAGTTCATTCTGTAGATCATCCATGCAATTTCCTTACCCTCAAAGGGAAGATACTGTATGTTTACCTTCCTGCTTCATTTTTGAGGTTTTATTTTGCTCTCTTGAAAGGCTGACAATACCTGAGTCTAGACAAAACCAGCCCTGTTTATTCATGTCCTGGCGTCATTCCTCTCTGTTGTTGAATGCACCAAGGACATTCTCCCCTGCTTCAGATGCTTTGTGTCATTTCAGATTGTAGTATCACAATAGAGAGGGACACTCTACATGAGGGCTGTTATGGGTAAATAGCTCAGGGCAATAATGCACCTGCTGTCAGGGAATACACAGGTCAGTCCTACTGCTGCTACTGGATGTGAGTCCTAGGAGCTGATGACTGACTACACAAGACTGTCAGGAGAGGGGGAGCACTCTATCAGGTGCTCTTTTTTTTTCAGGTCTTAGTTACTTGCAGTCCCATACTGACAAGAGAGAGGACAGGAAAAAGACAAAAGGAACTGCTTAAAAGATGTGTCCTTAGCCTGTTTCAATTAACCATCCCTTTTCAAGTCTGAGGGAGTTTTACCATTGTCTTTTTTCAATGGATCCACAGACCAGAGTGCAGGGAGGACAGAAGCAAAGGACTCCAGCAGGGGTTGGAAGCTTTGAAATTACTAAGAAAGAAAAATAACAACTTGTGTTGTCTCAGGGTAATGACCAGCCTGGCTGCTGGCACAGAGACTGCTGTGACCCAAAGCTTTGCTGAAAGGCGAGCATCTTTCTCATGTCACTAAACCTCATCGTTTGCTGCCTTTCTACAGCGCCACAGCACCCTGCATGCACCCCCCCCCCCCCCCCCCCCCCTCCTCATCTGTTGAGATGCATTTTTTTTTCCAAGGGGAGATTACACGTAGGGAATTGGGCAGGATGAACTGGTGCTAATACCAAGCTGACTGCAATGGCTGTGGAGCCAGGCCTTCCTCGACCTGTTGGAGGGACATTGGCTGTGGTTCTGAGCAGCCCTGGTTCTTCAGCAGGTGGCACTCTGAGTCCTGCTCACCCGCTGTGGGGCTTTTCTGCTTCAAAAGGTATTTTTCTTTTGGATAAGGAATAAAGCAGAGGTTCTGACCACTTGTGGTCATTCAAAATGCCAAGATATTTTTCAAAATACAGGGATGCTGGCCTGGGCTTCCCAGACAAATAGCAGCTTGGGTAGCATCCCACCAGTCCAGAGCTACACCGGTGATTCCACTGGGATATGATTTATTTCTTTACTTCCTCTCCTAAAGGAACACCCACAAAGTTTTGAAAGTTGTCCACAGAGTATGCAGTGCAAAGGAGGCTCCTCTGATTGCTAGGTGAAGGTTAGCAATGGCTGGTATTTCTGAAGTGGATCTTCAGCTCAGAAGTGAGAAGGAAAGAAATAGCTAAGCAGTTCCTAGTCAAGGGTGTTGCTGATATATAAACACAAATAAAAAAGGGGACAAAATGCTTAGCACGTCAGCTGTGAAATGTTTATTAAGTTAACAAGTCTTCATGGACCAATAGCATCATCCTCATGTCTGTTCCTGCAGCCACTTTTGGGCACAGGCTTTAGTCTTGCTTTAACAGAAGCTTAAGGAAATTGGCACTGGTTATCCTGAACTGGTCTTTTCTGATCACCCAACTGGCAAAAGTCAGTAGTGGTGACTTATTTGCTTCTATCAGTTGCTTCAGTCATGGGCTCAAAAGACAACTATTTGATTGTTTTACATAATCAGGGGTTTGTTTGGATAGATGATCTTATGTTTTGAATTCTAGTGGAGAGCATCATCATCAGCCTTTTTTTTTTTTTTTTTTTTTTTTCACGAGGGGTCCCTTGCTCACAGCACGAGATTTAGAAAGCTCCAGGGAGAGCACTTTCTTACCTGCTTCCAGATTCCCTCCAGCTTTGCTACCCTCCTCCCTTCTGTGAGTACTGCATGTGGGATGCAGTGCTCCTGACCCTCGCAGAGTGCTATTTGCTTATTTTATCTCTGAAACCCAAACAAATTTCTCTGTGTTTTGTTCAATTTCCTACATGATAGAATCTTTTGTTTTCACTTGCAACCTTTGCAGCTTCCAAGAATTTTTACTTCTTGTGGTTTGCTGAGATGCACAGGGTTCAATAGTCTGCCACCAGGCCCTGGCCCAAGGTCGAGGATTCCCTCCTTTTCCTTCCCAGTATTGTCCTGCATCCTGCAAGGCCCTTCTCCTTACATTGCTGTGACTGTTGTGACAAAGGGGACTGGCACCAGGCACACTTCTGCTGCCACGGTGACAGCTGCTAAGCACTCGCCAAGCTCTAATGACAATAGCATGACCTCAGATACTTTATTAAGAAAGAAAAACTTGAAAGGGAGGGTACACTTAAAAGCAGACAATAACACCTCGTCTCAGTGCAGTGCATTGTTTTCTCAAGCCCAGGATAGAAATACTTTAATATAATCTTCACCTATTCTCCCTCCCCATTTTACACACAGGTTCATCCACATCCATGCTGGACTCGAGGTCACAATAGTCACTGCGACTCTAAACATGCAAACAGATGTTACTGATTGGGCTTAATACAAAGCCAGGCATTGTATTGGCCAGGCCATACTTCTAATACTACTCTGACACTCTCTAACTGGTTATTTCTCTGTGCATCACTTTCTCTGGTCTGATGATGGGGTAGAATAGAGGTGATGGTACTTTAGTCCCCATGACAAAGCTTCCCAAGCTACACAGGTCTGGATGGAGCTGTGCTATGGAAAGAGAGGGAGGCTGGGACCTGTGCTGCTCATGGTGCTTCTCTCCCACAGGGGCATGGAAGGGGAGGACCCCAGGGGGCAAGTGCCTGTGTTCAGCTGTGCCTGAGCAGCTGTGATGGCCCTCGCAGAAAACCTTCGCCTGAAGCCACACAGAATTAGTAAATAGGCTTGGCAGAAGGAGGAAGTAGAGCTGGTCAGAAAAATTCTGACTAAACAAGTTTTCGTTGGAATTTACCGATTCATCAACATCAAAGCACTTTGTGGAGAGGGTCCAATTTTGACAAAGTTGCTTCCAAACCAGGCCAGGCTTGAAAACTGCCTGCCAGGCACATTTTGGAAACCTGGCTAGTTTTATGCTGATTTACATTGTTGGTTCCTTAGCTGTTCACCAACTGTCTGTTAAGAAGTGTATCTTTCCTGCTGTAATGACTCTGAAGTGACTGTCTCCAACAAGGAATCCCATGGTGGTCAGTGTATGTGACCCTGTTCATGCTGCTTGTACAACACCAGGCTCAGGGACATTGGCTCTACATAGTACTAATTTTTACCAGAGGTTCTTTCTTAAAAAACAAAGGAATTGACTGACCTAAGAGCTGCTGCTTTCAATTCTGGGACCTTTTAATTTGAATCTGGAAACAAAATGCCTGAGTTTTATTTCTTTTATACACATACTCAAATAACTCCATTGATTTAAGTGGAACTACTACTCAGATGAATTTGTGTAAATCAGAAAACTCCAATGAACTGCTACATAGCCTTTGAAACATAATGAAACCCACAAAAATACTTATTTATCCTATTTAGTTGGAGTGAACAATTTTTTTGTTTCTTGTGGATGATACTGGTGGTAAACCTTAAAAACAAAAGGAGAGTAAGAAGAGGAAGAAAAAAAATACTTGCTGGACCTGATTCTTCTCGATATGCAATTCCTCCTCTTTTATCCTTTGCAGCTGGATTGATGTGAGTGTGAGTGTACGAGAGAGAGGGAGAGAAAGAGGAAGAGCCACTCCATATTTCCTGTGATATGTTTTGTTTGGGGTTGTGATAGCTGGATTCATTGTGCATAATCTACAAGCCTTTACAGAGCATTTATTAAGCTTCTCTTCATGGGAGGAAAAATAGCTGGTGGCCTTTTTGTTGGTGCTTCCCCCCACCCCCCCAAGAACTTTTCCAGTGTCTACTGTGAACATACAGTACTGGAGAAATGCAGAAATATGCCATTGCTTTCAGGCTTGCCCATGTCCAGATGTGCATCCCAAAATGTACTAGCTTAGTGGAACATAAAGCAGACTGAAAGGAACAGGATTTTACTGAAACAAACAGGATTCCACTAAAAGAAGCAGACTAATAAAAGCTGTGCAGAGAACATTTTCTTTCATAGTACCTATGATTATGCAATTGTGCTAATGCACTGTGCTTCACAATATGCCTGTCTTTTGCACGAGACTCTGCTAGGTTTTTTGTTTTTTTTTTCAGTTGCACACAAGATAATCTTTTAAGTAATGTGTTTATTTTAGCTTTGTTTTTCCCACTCCCCAAGGTCTGCTAGGATTTCTGTCCTATCTTTTTTATGTGCGAATGACATTGGTTGTTATAAGGTCAGGATCAGAATTCACTGTGGAGGGCAACAATGCTGTAAGGGCTTGACATGAGATCAGAAGTAATGCTGCAGTGAACTTAAAAAAAAAAAATGTAGCAAGGCTTATGGTGCCGAAAGCTCTGGGTTTCCCATCCAGACACCATCTGTGAAGCACTTGGGGACAGTGCCTAATGTCTGAGTCATCATGTTTGGCAGTCATTTACCCAGTGGTCTGTTTCCCTGGGGGGAGTATTCATTGGGGGAGAAAAAAAAATGGTAGAAGGACGGAAGATAAACTGCCCTTTAGCCCCATGATTTATATTTGGTCAGAGTACCCCTGTTCTATTTTCTTTGACTTGGAATGTATCTTGGACATGTTGTTTCAATATGAGACAATCAGCTGGGCTCTCAGAGGAATGTCCCTGGAGACTCAAAACAGCCTCCCAGTAGGGTAATATGTTCAGCAGAATTCTAAGATGTATTCTCCAACATCTGCAGTCTATTGTGCCTCCAGAATATTTCCCATCAGCATTTGGGGAATCAAAAGGCACTTTGAGAGATGGTCACCAATTCTCCACACTGCATGATAACTTGTAAAATGTTTACTTCTTTAAACTTCTACTGAGCTGGTGGTTTATTTCTTTCTTTCCTTGTTTTTTTTTATTTTTTTATTTTTTTTTAAAGAAACTAAGAAGAGCATGACATGAAAATCCACTTTAAATTATTTTTTCATATGAATGGGTTCTGAATGTAGTAGTAACCTCCTGGGAAACAGGAAGGCCTAAGAGTCATCATGGACAACACATTGAATGTCTATTCTGGGCATGTGACAGAAAAAATTACTTGTTAGACTGCACATTAGAAGTGGGTAGACAATCACATGGAGAATATTACTTGTTGCATGTCCTCATTTTGGTTATTTCATTTGTTTTTGTAGCCTCATGTCAAAAAAAAGACAGACATGGAACTCAAAGCAATCTCCAGGGAAGTAGTGAGAATAGCAGAGAACTACACAGAACATATTCCTTATATGAAGAAACTGAAAAGACTAGGATTATATATGCAAGAAAGTAAAAAGAACAAGAGAAGATATAGCATGTATCACACAAGGAATAATAGATAGTATGCTGAAAGAGATTTTAAACCTCCTTTTTAACCTTCTCAGTGATACAGGAATTAGGAATGTTCAAAAACAAAAGCAAATATTAATTGACACAATATGCAATCAATCTGTGGGCATTGAATCTGCAGGATATAATTTGTACAAACAGCAGAAAGCTGGCTGAAGGACTGAGAAAAATATTGCATACAAATAGTAAATGAAAATATCATCTAGGTAAGATAAAACCAAATCCATCTAGCTTTACTCGGCAGGATATATAAAGATAAGAAGAAAGATGAACATATTACTACAATGCTCAAGGTAGCGTGTGTTCTTATGGCAGGGGGTCTCTTGGTCACCTGTGGGTATTCTTGGGAAGCTGTCTGTTTGCATGGCACTGATTGCTATTTGATTCCAGTGACACAGAGCACTTAATAATTAAGAAACAGATAAAATTCTTCCCCATTGTTACTCTTTCTCATGAACTGTAAGATTTTGCATGGATGAGAGGAGGCACTTGTCCATGAAACAGTGACAGTGAGAGATTACAGGCAGCTCTGCTCTAGCTCTACTTTTATTGGCTGTGTGTGTGAAGACAGACTACCAAACTCAGTGGACCGAAATAGGTATGTTATTGCAAACTTTTATCACAAGGCAAAAGAAGTAAGCTGTGGTCCTGCACAAGAAGCACATGAACTCCCACCAAACAAAAAAGAAAACATCTAAGGTTTTGATTTCATTCATATATTTCTTTCTTTCTTTCTTTCTTTCTTTTTTTTTTTATTTCCCCCTGAGATTATTTTTCTGTTTCTGTTCTGTGAAAGCCAAATAAAAGAAACAAATAACCGAAAAATCCCTAAATAAACAGTTGGAACTTTGACTTGCGAAACTGTATTTGCATGTTTGTTCTGAAGAGGTTCCCATAGCCCGGCTCTGACTTTTATCTATCCCCACAGGATGTACTCCTACACTTTTTCTTCCAGGGTCCCATGCTTCCTGTGGGTGTTCCCACAGCTGCCAATTCAGACAGCTCGAGTCTGGAATAGACTTTGCACAATCCAGAAGATGCTATTCTCTCACTAAGTCAAGCGATTCCACAAAAAAATATGGCAGATGTTTAGCATCAGGAATCAAAACAGCATTTTCACACCACACAGCACATTCTTCTCTTCCTGATACCTTTCATTTCCTCTCTACAGGATATGGAGCAATTTTCCTCTTTTGCTGCTGTTCCTGTGAACTCAGGAATCTGTGAATTATACCAGGACATTTGAATTCCCATGTAATCTTTTCTGAGAGGTAACAGGGCTTAGTTCACTAATGTCTCATGCTTCATATTTTCCTGCCTAGAAGATAAATACGGTGTTTGAACAGAGGTAATAACACTAGATTACTTCTCATTCTTGATTTTCAACTTCTGTGATTTTCAACACCTGAAAAACAAGAGCTTCTGAATGCAATCTGTGCTTCAGAATGAGAGTAATCATGGGCCATAAAGATCTAAATGGGTATTAATTGTTTTTGCAGAGGGGTCTGCATGTCTTGGAGCTAAAGAAAGTCAGATTCACTGATGCTGGAGATGAACATTCCTACATTCCTAATGACATCAATGAGTAGATTCCAATTGAGATTCCAGTCACCTGTGGCCTTGGATTACCCTGTGGCATTTTCTTAAGATGATCTAGCACCCCTTAGCATGGTCTTATCGAGCTGTTTGTGTGTGGCCTTCTTGACCAGACTTTTCAACGGCCCAGAGAAAGGCATGTGAGCATTGTGCTGAGCCCACCTCACACCATTCCACACCTTTTCTCTGGAGTCCTTCAGTACTGTGCAGTGCACAGGTTGCTGCAATGCTGTATTGCCCACTGGAAAATGTCTTAAGTACACTTATGTAGTTCAGGGTGAAAAAACTTGGAAAAAGCTGTGCCTACCAGTCCTGATTCTAAGCAGCAAAGAGGAATTAATTAATTTGCAGTCTGATTCTCTGTCACAGAGACCCTGGGCTTTCCACACATCTTCGGTTTAGCACTGCGACACACTGTGTTAAAGCATTAGACACAAAAAAATGAACACATTGTCTAACAGAAGATAAAAGAACTGCATGGCTGTCACATAAATTATTTAAGCCAGTAATTAAATTACTTTCTTTGCCCCCTATTCACTAAATTAATTCATCAAGAAATTACAAGGTCTTTTTCTTCTCATGATGAATCTGAGACCAAAATAAATATGAGGTACATTACAAACCCATCACTACATGCTATGCTGTTACTAGTCCTCTTTTTTATTAAAAATTTACACTATGCTGCCTGTGTTAGGCAAACGTTTAAAGTAATCTATAACCATTTGGAAAGTACAGAATTAGTGCAGAATTGTCCTTCCTACTTTTTAGTGTAGCTTGGAGATAAGGATTATCTGAAGGCTTTTAAACTCAGCATTTTTAACAATTTAACATTCTACCAGAAAAAATGCCTGCTTTCTCTGTAAATGTTCAAATTTACTTTAGAAGATTTAACATCTTCTGTAGACTAAAGGATTTGAAAAGCTTTACAGAAATATTTGGTCTTTTGCCCATTTTTGAAAAGGAGAGGATGGGACATTTTCAGACAGCTATGCAAAATAAGCCCCGTTTACACCAGACCCTTAACATAAACATATCATGCATAAGCTTAGCAGCTGCATAGAAGTCAGCAGAGAGAGTAGAAAGGCTTTTGAACTCATTTTTCCACACTGGACAGATCTGCAGTGTTAGTACTGGTGGCGGATGAGGGATAGACAAGACCAAGCATACTTCTGAGGTTTGCAACTCTGTCTTGTATGGCTTCCCCTCCAACATCTGGAGCTGAGGGAGAGGTGCTACACAAACCTGTATGACAGATTTCTTACCCAAGCCTTCCCATATGTGACGGGAGGCCTAAATGGTGTTTGTTGATTTAGTGGTGGACTTGGTAGTACTGGCTTAATGGTTGGACTCAATGATCTTAAAAGTTGTTTCCAGCCTAAATGGTTCTATGATTTCACAGTTCTATATTGCTTTGACCATCCAGAGAAGAACGACTACAATTTTTATCAATCAAACTAACAAATGGGCAGCAATGTTGGCTTGTATCTTGCAAAGATCACTGCATATTCTACCAGACACTTGCTGTGTTCTTTCAGGTTTCTCAGGAATGTCACTGGCAGCAATGCCGTGGGCAGTGTGTCATACAGTGTGAGCATCCTGGAGGAGAATGCAGGTCCTGCCTCTGTACAGCTTCCTCCCCACAGCTTTGTTTTTCCCTGTCTGTCTCCCAGGAAAGTAGTCTGTGAATGCTGGGCTGAATTTTGAAAGCTGAACTTCTAACCTCAAATTCCAACAGCAGCACCAGTACCCTGATTGAAAATTACATTTTTAACACCGGAGATCCCATGCAAGTGGGGAAGCATGTGCGTTAAATTCTGTGTAATTCATCTGTGCCCTTCCTGGTGTCTGGCTACTGCTGATGTTCTCTGTAGTGTTTCCACACGTACACAAGTCTTCCTGACATAGCATTTCTTGATTCACTTTTTTTTCCTTGTTCATTCACCTGAAAATAATTGTATTTGCATTGATGTCACTACATAATCAGTCACTATCCAATGATCGCTTAGCCATGATAGGACTGATGTCTAACTGATTAAGAAGACTCCCGCCACTAAGAGGTTACCAAGTAGCCCAGAAATTCTGTAAAGTCCAGACTCTTTAAAACATTTTAGAAATGCATTTCTTTTTGTAGGCAAGCTTTCCCAAGCTGTTTCTTTGCTTTTTCTGCTCAAGTTTAAAAGGAGGACTAAGGGTCACTATTACACTTCATTCTATACATTATTCTAGTCTGTAAGTTTTCTAAGAAAGTTTTCACACTTTTGAAAATCCAATGCACCAGAGGCACAACAGGAGTTCTGCTCTGGTTTACTCTATTCACACACTATGCTTTTATATTTCAAATCCCTTACATGAGTTTGCTAGAGGCAGTAGGAGCCACAAAGGACCTTTCTCAGAGGCAGAGATTGCAGATACCCTCATGCTGAGGACAGAGGATGTGAAACAGAAAGCTTCTGAGGTACCCATGCAGCATCATGTGGAACCTTGGCACGTTTGTGACACTTCTGTTCTGATTTGTGGTATGGATGATCTAAATTTCTGGATTTTCCTGGCAAAATAAACACTGTAAAGAACATATTATTGCATACACCGTTCTGGACTTGGTAAAAATTAGGTGTGCATATTTCAAATCAGTTTTTCTTTCAGTACAAACTTTTCAGGATGTGAAGACATACAACTATATTCTTAAATTTTCACTGTTCTCTACAAGATTATTTCTTAACAGTCAGTAGGCAACACAGTTTTACTGCAAATGTAGCCACCTAAGTTGATTAATTGATTCAATTCTTTTGGACCATCATACATTTCAATACATATGTTGAAAAAAATAATTCACAATTCATTCTACATGGGGGATTAGGATAAACACACCTTCAGTCTTCTTTCCATTTTAAATACTGCAGTTGTTGCTTTTCTGCTGTTCTCTAAAGAAAGTCTTTAGATTGTTAACCAGTTGGCACTTTAGCTCTTGTTCATGGCTCTTGCAAGTGGACATGAGGAAGAGAACTGAACTTTATTTGGCCTAGACCATATAGCAGTTACAATAATGTCTAGTTTTAGTAGGCAGCAATATTACAAATAGGTCCTTAGATGGTTATTTGCTGAACAGAAGTGCTGTAGTGGCTGCTAATTACAACCTTGTGTTGGATACGGTGCCAAGTACATATTCTCAGTATTAGCCCAGAAGGCACTGGTTTCCAAAAGATAAAAGGTCTTCCAGTAAATTCAGTTGTGAGACTGGTGCCTAAGACTAAAGGCACCAGACAGCAGCTTAAAAGAGTTGTGGTACCTCCTCTTCCTTATTCATCATTTGGATGTCTTTTAGAGGGTATTGACTTACATACTTGAAAGAAAGTATTTCAGGGAACACAAACTTTGTGAACTATTTGTTGAGTTTGAGTTGATCTACGTGAGGATCAGTCACAAACTAGCAGGGCTATAGCATCATAAATATTACAAGATGGGAAAAAAGCAAATATTACTAAATAGCTATGATGCCATTGAAAGGGCAAAAGGTTATGAAAAGTATTGGCTTGAGGAAAGAGTCATGTATACAGAGGGATGGAAACATTTGGCTAATAAGTGTGTGGCATTCCATGGCTGTGATATCAGAATTCTCAATACCATCCAGCTTCCCTTTTCTGAACTCTTTAGAAAATGCCTAAATTTCCCATAGATAAAAAGAAAATCAAATGGAAAAGATAATCCCCTGTAAGTAGGAAAAGTTTTGTTCTAGAGAACAGCACTGCTATTCAGTTGCATGGACACAGCCTCATCAGCGCAGGTTAATATTTAAGGGCCCCAAAGAGATCCCTGCTTTTTCTTTGAATTTTTGAATATATTTTTCTCTGGTATTTGGGCTGGACCAAATAAGAAGGCCTATGGTGCTTTAATATAAAGGAATGAAACCTCAATGACTTCATTTCTTCCCTGTTTACTGCCAGTTATGAGTTTTATTGTGTATGTTCAATCACCAAATTCCTTAATACACTCCATTTTAAGTAAATGTTCTTGTGGTTTTATTTTGTAGATATGGTCTGGCTGGGTATGTGTCTGCTAGGATTAGTTGTGAGGCCTACTTCATACAATGTATACTGTAAAATATGCTGCTGTCTCCATCTGGCTGTTTTGCATTGTGATGTGCAACCCTAAAAGGAGACCTTGAACATCGGATTTCCCTTTGTGTCTCGCCTCTTCTGAACTTCAGTCGTTCGTAGGAGCCTCGTGGAGAACTGCTCTTCTTACTAGAGAGCAACAAGAGATTTTTCCAATTGTCTTTTTTGGTTATATTATGTTTGTATGTCATTTTCCTTGGATAGTATTATTGGGTGGTGAAGGGACTACAGAAAGTGCTTTACCTGCTGTAAGCCTTCCATATAATGTGAAAACGTTGCAGGTAGAAGGGCCTCAGAAGAGCCTTTGATGTCCCAACTATCTATCATCAAGTAAATCTGTCCCTATTCATTTCAAGCTTGTATAGAGAGAAGTATCTAAAAATATTAAAAGTGTTTTTTTAATTCAGTACATTTATGTGGATGGGAAATTATGCTTCATTTCCATGGATGGACATGCTGTGGCTCTGTTAATTGTCTAACAAGAAGAGGCTTCACCTTAAAGTCATTTATCCTGTTTACTTAATGCCACTTCTCAATATTCCACTTCTCATTTTGGAATTTCTCTGGATTGACTATTCTTCTGAAATGTCACTGAGCCTTGACAAAAGCAAAAAACCACAAACAAGTATCAATTTTACAAAGCTTTGTATCTGAGAATCATCAGTCCTGCCGTTCCAGCCACCTGCTGATTGGTGTGGCACTGAGAACAGCTATCTAGCCCTCGGCCCCCCAGGGGTTCTTGATTCAGACAGCTGGAGTGTAAATTCCTCTTCAGGCAGTCCAGCAATGCAGGCTGCCAAGGTTCATCTCCTGTGTGCTAACCTACAGGGCCTCTGTGTGCGAGAAACATGAAAGTATGACCCCTTTCCAATGGATGATCTAAGGAAAATTACATAAATGAAAATACAGCAGAGTCCGGTCATCTGTAGTTATAAATAACTTCTGTTGTTTGGTCAGCTGGAGTCACACAAACATTCTATTGTTAGGGCCTGCAAATGTATACATACAGATTTTAAAATGGGAATAATGTAGAAAGTGAAAGGAGTAATTAACCAGATAAATGCTTGGTTTCTGTCTTACTCTGGCAATCTAACAGATAAGCATATAAAGACCTACAGTGCTGTTGATAACTTGACCCTAGGCCCTCACAAGATGCCCAGCTCTGCCAGTGTGGAGGGCTGCTTTGACTGACTGACTTCCTAGAGATAAGCATCAAGCCAGTTCTTCTGCTCTCTTTAGGGATAGGAGTTGGACTAGACTGGGGGAAGAGGAACAGTGAAGTGTGGGCACAGCAGAAGTCATCCTTACAGGAGGAGGAAACTAAAAGAGCCATGTATCTCAGGTCAACTTTTCTCTCTGTTTTCCCCACTCTTCTTCTGAACAGTTAGTCCGTTTGCTATCTCCTTTTACTTCCTTCCCCTTCCCTCCCTGCAACACTTGGCCTGGGAACAGGGTGAAGGGGATTGTTTGTAGTTGTACCGACGGCAAGTAAGAAGGTCCTTTGCAGGCCAAGGAAAGGCTTGGAGGAGACCGCTTATAGCCACCAGCTTTCTAGTCTGAAAGGTACAGCATGAGGAGTGTCTCTGATATATAGCAAAATGGAAGAGGAGTTAAACAAGCATTGGAAAGCCAAGCAGTGAGCTAGGGCTGTGTCGATGAGCCAAGCTGCTATCTCCAACAGGCCTTAGGTGCAGGCTCTGCAACAACTGTTTATCAGATTGGGTTCAACTTTTGGTCTGGTAAGATGTCATCTAATGCAAGAATTTCAAACGTTGCAATACTATGTTCAAGATTTCTCAGATGTGCAGCACTGTGTGGTGTCACATACTCTGATAAAGCTTGCTGCCCGTACCTCACCTTGATGCAGCCTTTTCTGCCTAAACGCAAAGAAGACACTCCTTGCTTCCTAAGAACTGAGAGAGACAGAGCTGGAAAGCTTAACGAGAACGTGAGGAGACAAGAGGGCTGCCCTTTTAGAAAGGGGCAAGATAGAGAGGATAAGTAGATTTGGTCCCAGGCAATTTATATTTGTTCCCCTCCCCTTCTGCCTTGTTCAACTATTACTCTGCTCACTTAATTTTTGGCATTTCTGCCCTTGCCTTGCAGACCTGTGGAGTGGGAAGTCAAGCAGGCAGCCCAAAGGCACCACAGCCAGAAGAGAAACAGGAGGAGGATGTGGAAATAATTGGAAATCCCTGGGTTCCAGAAAGTCAGCAGAGAACATGCCAGCACCCTTAAGCTAAGGAGGGACCTAGAAGAGGGTGCAGTTTGCATATTTAGAAGGGGAGAGGGAAGTGCATGTTAATAAGGCAGCGTGAAGGTCTGTGAACTGCAGGAGAGGCACTCGAGGTGGGAACCACACCCTGTCTCTAATTCCCTCATCTAATCTGGCTGCGGCAAGAGCCCACACAGAAAATCTCTTTCAATCCCTTTACAGTCAGCCGGCTCCACATCGCTTTTGGGCCCTGCAAATGGCTAAAATGCCAAGCATGGGTGGTTTGTGTGTGCTGTGTTTTGTGTCAGGTTATAAAGCTTTGAAGTTGAAAACTTGTTTTTAAAAGAAATTTCCTCATGTTTTGAAGAATAAAGAACAAATTTGCTACCTGAAACAGCCCCTGTATCAGTTAAATTATCAGTGCAAGTGGCTTATTGGAGTAATTCAGGAAAAAACCCAAACAACTCCTTAAGAAACAGGCTGTACATTTAAACGATTTATATTCTTTTCCCTTGAGAACAGTGCACAAACAGTATGGATGTTCCCAGCTCTGCTGGCTGTCATGCAGCCTGATGGTTTTTGTCACACTCTGACAGTATCAGGGAGATCTGCTCTAGGCCAAGCTGAAGAGTTTTAGTTTGTTCTGCACAACACTTGGCTGGAGCAAGGAAGCTCCTTCATAGCCCAAGACTTCAACAGGTCATTTCATATGTCAGTTCAGCTAGTGCAGAGGAAGTGAAAATCACCTTCAATTGCCCCTTCTTGGAAAGTCCTCTGAAAGGAGGGGGGACTTCCCAGCTTTAGAGTACTGACAAAACATCCTACTTCTGCAAACTTTTACAGAAGAAATACTTTTTAGGACTGTGTGCATTTCCTTGGGATACTCATATGGGAAAAATTAGGATAATTTCTTTAACCAGGCAGTGTGGCTGGGGCAGAGAGAACTGGGGAGCCACATGACCCCTCTTTCATATGTTTGACTGCTTGTCCTTTGTGGTTGTGTCTGGATGAGGGGGAAATCCATCCTGTACTAATGTCCCACTGTAGGCTTAGACAGCCCAATGAACCATTCTGTTTGCCCTCAGGCTCCTTCAACATACTTGAAATCAAGCAAGAGAATCACTCTCCTGCATGGAAGCTGCTCAGCAGGAGAAACAGGGAAGAGGTAGCAGCTGTTAGGAGCTCTCCCCTTTTGCATCCAAGCTACTTGCTGGCCCTGAGGTACAGGGAGGGGGAAAGGGTGATGGAAGGCAGCTGGGGAATGTGATGCCCTCTATATCCTTCCTGTAGTGACAAGCCTTATTCAAACACTTCAGTTTAAAAAGCTCAGAGTGCAGCTCCAGGAGAATGCTTTCAATTCATAATCAAATATGGGGCAATAACAGATGGATAAAGCAAACAAATGTGGGGGAGGATGAGGTACACGCTCAAACACTCTGGAGTGTGTTCTGGGAAGAAGACACTCACTTCCTACATGTTATTTCTCATTCAGGGAAATCTATGGGCGAGTGAACTTTGGGACCTTCTTCCCTGTGCTCAGAAAAGTCATTGCTGGAAGAAGCACCTCTATTTTCTTGGTTTTTTGTTTGTTTGTTTTAATTTTGTTTTGTTTTGTTTTGTTTTGTTTTTTAATTTTTATTTTGTTTTTTTATTGTGGAAACAGTTCTCATGTCCTTGCAGGCTTTGAAGTTCTTCCTATCCCTGCTGTATTTCTCTTTCTTACATGAGGAAGCTGAGCAAGTAGCTTGGCTTTCTGACCAGCACTAATACTACCGTGTCACTTTGCCAGGAGATGCACAGGAGGAGCACTGGCACAGCAACCCCAATGAGCATTAGCACTCCACACCCTCACAGCTGCTGCTCTGCAAGCTTTGCATGGGGCTCTTGTCTCCCTGGTGCACTGGGTTACCACTGTGTGGGCAGCCAGTTCCATTGTTTTGATGGTGATGGTAATACATAGGTTTTTCCAGCAAAGAAAGCCTCCAGGCAAGCTGGGAGGCTTCTCAAAGCATGTCAGTTGCCAGACAAACAGCAGAATGCTTGAGGAGTCTATAATGATTTATTGTCTTAATGTGCCTGGGTTCCAATGGCTCAGGACTGCATATGAGATTTAAAACCTGCAGCAAACATGGGGACGTTGATAGTAAATGAAGGACCTGGAAAAAATTTTTAAGGTGAACTTTCTCAGTTCAATCTTGTTAATCAGTATGGGGCTACTAAGCAGAGTGGAAGGGTCTCTGCAGTTGGTAGGCCTGTGCAATGGCAGCTATAAGTGAAGCACATCATCATCTTGGAAATCATGTTTTAACTTCATGGGGAAATGGCACATATATTATAAGAGCCGAATTTCCCTTCTACTGTCTGTGAAGTCAAAGATCCCCGCCTTTTAATTTGTTTTCAAATGTAATTAGTTTCTGCCACCTGCCAGCCAGCCACAGATGCAGTATCATACCAGTAGTGAGGTAATGGACAGAACAAATTGTAATCAGTTTGAGGAAATGAAAATACACATTTCAGATCAACAGCAGTGGTTTAATTCTAGAAACCATGACAAAATGCTTTTTATTTTCTTCCCTGAGTTCAATTTTGGAGTCCTGTTTTGAAAGTAGAACATTTTCTTGGCATGCATCTGCTGATTTCTTAAATGTGCCAGTGGAGGAAACATGCTTCTGTGTCTTCAACTTCTTTGTAATAAGATCCAGTTAAACAACTAAAGACATTAAAAATTCATTAGAGCATTTTAATGTTGCAGTCAGTGAGACCTGTTGTTTATCAAAGCATTTCCAGCCAAATAAAATGCCTTTTTTTTTAAAGCATATAGTGGAAGACATTTGTTCAGAGTGCTTTGTATAAAATTAATTTTATATTTGTATGCAAATAATTTTGCACTTCTCTAATGCAGCAGTAGGTAATGTTAGGTAATAGGGCAGATCCGTGAGAACAGCTTCAACTGCCAAATACCCCTCTAGGTCAAACAGCACAGGTGAATTACATCACAGTACTGGGGTGGCACTGAGCAATAAAAGAAGTTAATTGCAAGTGCTTCACTATTATCTTCATCATGAAGCATTTTTAGGGTACCTGGAGGTCTACAAATGAAAATATGGTGAGCCAAATTCTCCTCCAATTTCCTACTGGTGTCTTAGAAGGAAGAACTTTGGTGATCCATTAAACTTTCACATCAAAAGTTATTCTGATACTTACTTTTGATACTACTAGAAACATAGGAAACTTTGGATAAATTGAAATTGTATTGTTGAGAGAAATATGCCACAAGAAAATAACATGTCAAGTCTCATTTTGAGACAACAAATTGTCTTCTATGTAGATTTCTTGAACAGCAGCAGGTTAAGTGATATTTAATTTTTGTTCAGCTGAATGGAATGTGACCAAAACAAGTGCTGAAATAGCTGATGCAGTTTTTTATCACCCAGAAACTTGCACAAGTTTAACTTCAAAAGCTGCTATCATGGAAATAGCTCTGTTCAGTGTGATTTCAGTCTACCTCTCAGTGTGGTTACTGAGAATGCTAGCTGGGAATCTGAAGCTAACCACAATGTCCCAGTACAATAAAAGTTGAGCCAATGCATTAGATCTGCATGACCTTTCACAGGAATCTAGACTGGAGGTGACATCAAATCTGACAGTTGAGTTAAGACTCATGGCGAGGAAAAATCATGAGGCTTGCTGCAGTTCCCATCAACCTAAATACAGTAGAGTCTGGTATTTTTGTTTGAAGGGTTGTGTTATTTTTCTAAACCTATTTGAAAGGGAAATGGACATTTATACTTGGAAGACTAGGGACCTATTTGAGTTTATGAGATTTCAGTATTCTAAGATTTAAATGAGTACTTAGAATGTATGCTTATCTGATGATATAAAATCTGTGGTTAAATGTAGAACATAATGTTTCTTCAGATGTTTACATACATGAGCCAGACTGAGAAGGAGATTGTCAAATAATTTGATACCCAGCTTGGGAGAAAACCTTGGCTGAAATCTTTTCTGAGCTGTGAATCTTTAAAAAGAGTGATCTTAAGTGCACAGTAGTTTTCAATGGAAGTCTGAAAATACTTTGTAGTCTTACAAGGATATACTTCATACACACATACTAAATATGTACTCCTAAACCTCCTAAGAAAGATACATAAAGAGTACTACTTTCAATAGTGTGATTTATCACTAGCAGAACATGCTCAATTCTCTCCAATTTTTTCTTGTATTTATAAATTTATTCTTGTCAGAAGTACAGAAGCTTCCAAAGCTTCCTTTTCTTGTAAAGATGTGCGTGACCTTATCTTCTGTAATAAGCTCTATTTTGGCTAAAGCTCTAATGGCGTAGGAATGCAGGCATAATTAAATGCTGACAGCAAGAGGTCTATTTGGGTGAAATCTGAATGAATATCTTATAGCAATGTGGTTAACAAACCTTATACAAATAAAAAAGAGAATCTGCACCCTCACACACTGGGCAGTGTTAGTACAGGAGGCTTGTAATGTCCTGGAGCCGAGGTATGTAAACAACGAGGTGGCAGTGTTAGGTTTGTGGTGTTGACAGCAACATAAACAGCATAAAGAAGCCTAAACAAAATCTCCAGCTGATCAGTGGAGCCGACCCACCACAGGCCGCCAGAGCTGCTGAGAAGGCGAGATGCATTTCTGGAGGATGCCTGTACATTTCCACCAGTAGGGAAGGTGCATTGTGAGATAAATGTTCAGTCATGGGGCTGTGAACAGGTGTGGCCCCCAAAGGCAGAGTGGACCTGGAAGCTGTAGAGGGCTGGCACATCTAAGGACTGTTAGCAGCACCAGGTCTTCTACTCCCCAAAATGTCAGAAAAGGAAGAAGTAGCCCCACTAAAAATTAATTTAGCAAAACACTAGACTTTCTCCGTTGGGAAAAAAACAGAGCAAGTAAAAACCTGACCCTGCTAAAATCTATAAGGATGTTACAGCTGATTTCAGAGAATGGTAAAATACTCACACATCTTGTTTGCTAGGTCTCTCTAACCCAAGGTGCTTGTGTGATTTTTTTGAGGGCACAGAAGGGGGTGAATACTTTTCTGTCCATCTTTCTCCTTTTCTTAATTCTTCCCTCATCTGCTCTGTTGGAGTTAAAAACCTATTTGTGTTATTGAAGTCACCCATAGATGTTTAAGAGCAGTGCTGCATGAAGGAAACACTGATTTGTGTGGTGTTGTGGCTCTTCCTAAGAAAGGGGAGTGGGCCTAGCTACCTTCTTTTTTATGTCACAGGCCATGAAAAGTAGTCCAAAGTGAGATATGAACTGCCCTGAACAGATGCAGCTGTTGTGTTTGACTGTGATAAGTGGTGGAATAGCATGTCATATCTTCTTTTAGGAATGCATTTATTGGTTGAAATGTTACATCCGAACATACCATTTTTTACTGGTAAGTTTAAATAGAAAATACATGGATATTTATAGCAAATACTTAAATACATGGTATACTTGGTTTTGCTCTTGATAATACACTTTTTCACTGTTGCCAATGTTTTAAAATCTCTCTGTATAAAGCTGGGCATTTAAATCCAGATTTCAGTTTAGAAAGAAGTGGTCTCATTTTCCTAAGTGCTGAGAGACTAAGGGACTTCTTGAGAAATAATTGTATGAGCATCAAGTGAGGTGTTGACAGGATTGCATGCAGATAGATGTGATCACAGTTGCTCATATAGAAACCATATCCATTCCAGATTCCATTCCAGAAACTGTATAGTTGCATTGATGCAGTGCTAATGTGCTGTGTCTCAGCAGCAATAGCTTGCTAGTGACTGACAGCTGGGTTAAGAACAGAAGAAGAAACTGTTTTCAGAAAATTCTTAGGTAATGGTTTTTCAAATGTCTTTCTAGCTGCAATCAAACCTACTAAATAGTTAGTGAAGTACTTAATAGTGTATTTTATATCACTGTCTTTATTCAGACTGTAGTGCAGTGGATTAAATTCAGCTTGTCCTTTCACTGTAGTTGACTGATAGCAGTAATTTGTCACTGTTTCCATTGCAGGCCATATGATTAAGATCAGAGTCAAGAACACAACAGTGTGGATCTCAACCACTGGGACCATTGCTGTGCACTGAGATAACCAAAAAAGGTAGAGACTGAAAGAAGACAGTGTGATTTGAAATTAATCAAGATGTAACAAATCCCTTCTGTAGGCTGTGGTTGGGAATTCTCAGCTGAGCTGAGTGTGCCAATGGCTGATTCACAATTGCTGGCCTGTTCCTTCTCTGACCTAACGCTGTGCGCTTCTCACAGCTGCCGAGTTGCTGATAAATCCTCTGAAGCCTAAAACCTTGGGTTGCCTGAGGTTAATGAAGCCCTCACAGTTTGCACCAGTTGAAGATCAGTCCTTCCCGAGTGTCCGAATCCTACAGGGAGCGTTCTTTTCTAATGAGCAAGATGTTTGGGAGAACTGCAGGGACTGTGATCTGAGGATACTGGGGTGAAACAACAGCCAAGACCCAAATGTTAGTTCCTTTAGTAGCTGCTAACATACTTCCTGACTGCCGTGTTGTCCATGTAACTTGAAAAGAATTTTGAATGAGTCTGTTGCAGAATGAACTAGTTAATGAGATCATGGGAGAGGGTTTTTTTTCCTTGATGATCAACTGTGGTCTTGTCTGGTGGTAATACATACACGACAACCACAAGTAGTGGAGGAGCTTGTCCTTGCCAACAATACTGGATCCGGGGCTTTTTTTCCCAAGGCCGGAGAAGTACACAGGCCATGCTGTAGTTCAGAGGAAGAATAGCCTGGCTGAAAGAAAAACATTGTTTCTCCCTTCCAGCTTGGGCTTTTGCAGTGTTTCTGAAAAACAATTTAAGCTCTCTGTAGAGTATTTTAGTTAATCTTTAGAGAGCAGTAATAAAACTCCACAAAAACTATGCAAAGGAAAAGATAGGATGCTTTCCATCAGGATGGCTGTACATGGTAGAAAGATCTGCTTCTGATTAACATGCCAAGAAAGTACTTAGGTTGAAAGAGAATTTTACTAGACACTTTTAAAGGAAACTGTTTAGAAAAATGCCATGAACTGACCTTTGAGAAAGATCTGCAGAATCAGTATTTCCTTCCAGTTCACTCTGAGGTTTCTACCTTTCTTCTATGTCATGCACTCAATAGCAATAACAATAATACCAATACTTTCAGTGCTGCAACACTCTCTACTTCAAAGCACTTCACAAACACTGGACTAGATTCAGTCTGGTCTTCTATGGATATAAACTTTGAAATCTGGCTCTTTTATAATGAATGGCAAATTTCCCACTGACTTCAGTGGGGCTGAGATTTCACTTACTCCTTGTCAAAGAACTTGGGCAAAGCAAACCTTCTGAAAGAGGTGAATGTGATAGCTGAAAGAAGATGAAACCTCTCCTCTCTGCAGGGAACACATAAATTCTCGAAATGGAGGACAGGCACATGCAGACTATTAGGGGAATGACAGAGGGAAGAAAGCCTAATCTATTCATCTCTCTCTGTCTCTTTTCTCCTAAGTCAAGCATTAGGACAATTCTCTGTTTTTGTCATGCCCTCAGATTTGTAAGACTCTGATATTTATATAAATACGACTATGGATAAATCGGTGCTTGAGTCAGTAACTTGGTTGACTGGTTGATAACATCAGTTTTCCAGTACTTTTACTTAGGATTGCAGTTGTTCACATCAGAGCAGTAGGAGTTTATGCCACTTGACACAAGGACAAACCAGTCAGAAGTCAGACCCTTGCTCAAATGTGTGCGCAGATGTGTTTTACTTTTTAACACTTAAAAGGCTGCAAGTATCTTAAATATTTTTTGTCCTTTTATCAGATTGCTCAGTGAAGACTTAAAGTAATTTTGGGCTAAAGAAGATGTAGTATATTTTCACAAGTATATTTAGAGATTGCAAAATGTTAAGTGTTTATTTTGCATGAGTAAACATTGCTTTTATAGTTTTGTGATCCCAAACAAATTACTAACCATATACAAGGCTGAAGAGGAGGCATAGCACTGAATACCAAAACTGAACAATGAGGAATATATTAGGAAATAAAAAAGCTTTAACAATGAGTTGAAACATTGAGTGATGTCAGCCAAGCTACATTCACTCCTTCTGATCAGGGCTCTCTACCTGAAATCCTTGTTCAGAGAAGAACTTGTATGATGTTGCCATCTGCCTTTGCTTTTGACGGATCCAACTGAGGATTTCTACCCTCCTGGGTATATAAATCCCATCTGTCCAACAGTGTCAGTTACCTGAGCTGTTCTAATTTTCAGCTTCCAGTTGGTACATCCTGAACATGCCAAAGAGCAGTTCTGATGTCTTGGGCTTGTTTTATTTCTGCTCTTCCATGTGTGTGTCTTATTACATGGAAGATGAAGGAAGACTTCAGGNTAAGGCTTTACAGCACGGACAGAAAGGAATGTGGAAACAGCTGAAAAGTAAGTTGCTCTTTTCCTCCTTGGGTCTAAAGTCATAATTTCTCTGCATATTTTGGAAAAGCAGCTTTCCAAATTTGAGCTTCACAGAATTACTGTGGCCTTGTATTTGCATTCTGTGCCTCATCACTAGGAGCAGCTGAACTAGTTTAAATTCTCAATAGCAATGAGAAATTGACCAGAGACAATAAATCATAGACATCATGAACTTCTGACTAGTGTGAAGTCATTCAGAAATATATTTCCCAGCAGATCTCTGCAGTCTGTGGTATTCCCATCAGGTGATTAATCCTCTGTCAGGGTGCAAAATGTACTGTAACACAGAAAGACAAGGAAATACAGCAGATATGGAATACAACATTGCTTATGTTTCTAGAGTCTTTGGGTGATAGAAATAGACTGTAATCAGTTGCAGTACCTTGCATTGCATGCCTCTTAAAAAATCTAATTATGACTGAGGTGATAAAATGCTCCGAAGTATAGATGTGTGAACATATGCAGGTGTGTCTGTAGGTGTAAAGAATAAAAATTAAAACCACTGCATAGCTTTCCTAATTGTATTAAAATACAAAATTTTGATAGTTCTAAGCTTTTTCAGTTTTTAATTTTTCCTTTTTTAGGGGCTGGGAAAGCATGCGATATTTGAAATTGTCTGTTACAGTGATTAGTGTCACTGTTGGACTCTGAACACACTTGCTCTCATAGGAAAACTTGGCAACATTAGATGTTTGCAGATGCTCAAATATTATGAGTACAAGTGGAGAGGAGCACCAGTGTATAAACCCAGGAGAAGAGAACAACTCAATCAACAGGAATTACGATTAAATAAAGACAGAAGAGTGGGTTGATGGTGTTTGGGCTAAAGATGCAGCTTTTCTGTTGCAGAGCTTGAACAGATTTCGACTGAAATCAGGGATCTAAAAGAAAAGTGTGGATCCCCTTAAACACTTTTTCCCTGAACAATTCTAAATGTTGTGGTGACTACTGTTTGACTGGACTAGCACTGTCTGAATGGGAAGTGGGGGAAGAATGATGTTCAGAGCTGTTGATAAGGATGCTGATCGAAGAAGCCTCAAAGAAGCAAGGAACGGAAGGTGATCAGCTTTTTGTTTCAGTCCTTATCCCTTCTTGAATGACTAAAAGGAAGAGAGTGCCATGTAATCAGAGCTGAAATTTCATTAAAGGCATTGAACAGATTGTGTGGTTCTCATGTACACTTGCACAAATTTGGAATCAGTCCATGAAGCCCAACTGCACACTGGTGGAACAGAGCCTGGTGTCATATGCATGGTCCCAGAGTCTGGCAGCAGTGGCGGGTGAGCTGCTATCAGGAAATGGGGCATGTGTTTCTGTCCTCAGATCTGTGTGCTAAGTGCTAGGCCTGGCCTGACAGATGTTAGAGTGCCTCTGAGTAAGCAGAGAAATTATATACAAAAGTTTCCTATTATGGCTGGAATAAACAATTTCTTAACTTTTGTGCATGCTTGTCTTTCTGAGAGGCACAGTGCTCTCACTCTGTAACACTGCTGATTAATTGCCACAGTTCCTCTGGATCCCAGCTCCTCTGGAACCTGCGAGAAACTCCTTTTCATACTACTACACTGACTTCTCAAAAGAAGTTTAAGTGCTTCATAAGCATAAATTAATTCAGTCAAACAGCATTTCTGTGATGTGAGAAAATCTGTGACGCCTAGCTGACACCACTTACTTAACCTGCTTAATATTACAAACTGAATCAGTGATGTAGATAAGAACCAAACTCGGGATGCCTATTTCTGCCCCCCTTGCTTCATACAGTGAATGCGGACAAGGCAAACTTGCAATACTCAACAGAACAAGTGGCTAGATTGTGACTAGTGCACCTTTGCATATTAGTGCAAAAGCAATTCCTTCTCCCACTTAAAAACTAGCTTTACTGAGAGGAAAATGCTGTAAAAACCCCTCACTCTTAAAAATGTAACACAGGACTTTTTCTGCTCTTAATTATTTTCCCCTCATAACAGTGAGCGGTTGTATTTAACATTCACAATCCAGATTCTGACTTAGGTGGCTGGGTTAGCTGACTAGTCTTTAGATTTGGTTCCCACTGGAATCAATAGACAGATGTGCATCTAGGATGCTCTTCCAGAGGATGATTCAGAGTAAAAGTCCAAGTCAGGTGGTCAGATTGAGCTGAGTGAGTTGCCTAAAGCCTTGACAAACTCTTGTTCTTGATTGCAATAGGTGGAGCTGGGATTCATCTGACAATACAGTATAAAAGAAGTGAAATACATCCGACAGAGAAAAGACCAAGAGGTGATTAACCCTGTGATATGTTTGTGCATTTATGAGGGCTGTAAGCAATAGAAATAAATGTATAGTGGAGACATCTATGTTACAGGCAATCTTCTGGTTCAACTCCCAGTACTGAGCACATTTCAGGAAGTGTATATCAGTTTTTGAGGGCTGATTAAAATTGCCGGTTTTGCAATAATAATGGGACAACCTGTTGTCATTTGCCCTTTCCCTTACATAAAAACTTCTGCCAGACATTAATTTTCCAGTCAGGGAAGCTAAATGCATGTGAACATTATCTGAGGTATCTTGAATATCTTTTCTGAAGACAAGACAATGACATTTCTCTGGACAAGTTCTGGCATGACTCTCCTGTGTTGCAAAGAACTGTCAAACTGAATAACAGGTACAGTGAAAGCACTTTGTTCCCAAACTATTCAAATGAGCATCACCTTAAATAAACAGAACCTGGCTAAGGGTTACATGAAAGATTTGTCATAGCAAGAAGTAATATTTGAATGATAATATCTCTTAACTTATTCATTATTTAAAGTTACTCTTTTAAATAGACCTAGAGCAGTCTTTCCCAGGTAACCCCTGAGATAAAGTTATCAAGGCTCTGGCTCTCATCTTCACTGCATCCTGTTGCAAATAATGCCTTTGCACATGACATCTCCTACCAGTGGTGATTGCAGTAACTCTTTGGCTCCCAGCAGAAGTAGCTGGGGGTGTGGTCAAGCCAGGATGCAGTGAACATGATTCATACAAAAAAACCTCAGACCTTGGACTGGTTGTAAGGGATTCCCACGTTTATTATGTGGGAAAGTGTTGAACATATTGTATAAATTATACAATGGAGCTGAAAGATTGGGATTTCCCTGTGTTAGTCAGTTGGTTACTACACTAGATTTAGACCATCATTAAAGAAGAAAATAAAAATCTTTCTTATTATAGACAGCAAGACAACATTCAGAACACTTTTTAATTAAGAGAATCCCAGAAACATTAGAAAGTGATGCAGACATTGGAGCAACAATTGATTTTCTTTTGTAAATAACCACAACCTTTACCATGAAATGGCTTGAAATTTTTTTTTTTCTTTAAAGCAGAATCTCTCTAGCAATTCAGTTATATTGACAGAAGACATGACCTTTTTTGTGGTATTCGGGGCATTTATGTTGTCTGACTGATATTGCTTCAGTCATCTGTTATGGTGCAGTTTGGAGAAACCCAGGTTCCTCATACTGCCAATGTAGAGAAGGCAGGCATGAGTCAGAGAAAAGGCTAAATGCCTAAAGGAATTTGAAGGAGATGGTGTGAATACCACCTGTGTTTCTATGCTGAACTTCATTTTTCAGTAATTTGTAGTTTTACTGTAAAATTTCTCTTGCAGCTCAAACTTTGCACACATGAAGTCAAAGAGACTTGTAACAGCCACCAATTTGTAACAGCTGAGGATCTGGCCCAGGATCTGTAATTTTGTTTTTAATAGCTATTTGGAAGAGATTATTTTACAACTTGTTCTAATATGTACATTCCCGGTAGACTGCCCAGGTAATTACTTGGGCTGCAGTTCAAATATTCCACAGTTTGAAATATACTTGCAGAAAAATCTATTTTTCTGTGTACAGAAGGCATAGAGCAGTCCCTCCTTTGGCATGTGTAGCTATTCCTTTGCAAACAAATCCAAAGTTGTAGATGTAAAAATGAACAAACATGCAAAAATATTTTCAGTTTTTATTTAAGGATATATTTGGAAATGTGTACCTTTACACATCAAAAATTTGTTATCTGGCAACACACTAGGTTGAATAAAAAAAAAAAAAAGAAATGATTATGAAAGAGAAGTATATTGGAGAAAAGTCTTACATGCCATCTTGAGTTGTGCTGGCTTTCTCATTGGCTTATGGGAAAGATATTACTACCTGTAACTTTCTCTTATGTCACAGGTCAGTATGGGTTACTTTAAATTCCTATGCTATATTTATCTATATATTTATATTATGTATCTCCATAAATAATAAAAAGTTAAAGATCTCTGAGCCACAACAAATTAAAGTGATACTTTAAATAAAGTGTTTAAGGCTGATAATTTAGTGCTTTAAAGATCCTCCCTGCATAAATGTGAAATTATTCTGAACTGGGCACAATAGATGCATAGGACAGCTTCGTAAGTTAATTTTCCCAGGTAAGAGTCTTGACAAACTGCCTCTGTTTGTATTGTGAAATGTATTTCTCATCCCTGCTCTTGATTTCCCATGGAACCCTGCCCTTTATATTAGAAGTGAATAATTAGATCACTGGGTTTAATGTTATTATGCAGCTTGCCAAGGTTTGGTGCGCTATCACTTGCTAGAAGGTGTTCTCGGTCACCCTAATGGTTCTAAGGCAGGACCCAGTCATTACTTTCCCTTGGGAATCAACCTCAGGGTGGCGTCACTCAATCAATGCATGACTTTTCTTTCAGGGTTTAACAAGCCTCACCAAAGACTAAATGGTGTATTGTAAAACCAGACCTGCAAAATCTCACACACCTAACAAATGAGTCCCACTCCTTTTTGCTTAAGGAAAAATTAAAACAAAGCAAAAAAAAAAAAAAAGAAAGTTGGGCCTAAAGGGATTTCTCAGTGCTATTAGGAAAAAAAAAAAATCAAGTCAAACAAATCATCCTTCTCATACCTAGAGACTCAGTGACATTATCGTTCGCATGACACCATAACTGTGCTTTGGTAGTAATGACTAAATGAG
Organism: Grallaria varia; assembly: GCA_013396735.1. Taxonomy (NCBI): domain Eukaryota; kingdom Metazoa; phylum Chordata; class Aves; order Passeriformes; family Formicariidae; genus Grallaria; species Grallaria varia. The sequence continues at coordinate 346,117 of VWZG01006212.1, read as the reverse complement.
GTTCAGCAGGCTAAGCCCTGTCTGAGAAATTCTGTTTTTATGAGAAAGGATTTTGTGAAGAATGGGTTATTTGGCTTGCTAGATATTTTGAAAAAAAAGAATATTAAGAAGTTGGATAAGGTTTTGAGGAAGGTTTTTTACTACTTGAGAAATAACTTCAAGAGAAATTTCAAAATAATTTTTTCTTTAATTCAAGGATCAAAATGCTTCACATTGAAAGCTTGTTACATATTTAATTGGTTAAATAGTATTAATACTTGAAATACTTTAAAATATATTCTTATTTTTCCCCTATATAAAATAATTGGGTAAAATAGCTGCACATTACACAGCACATTACAATACCTCTATTCTGAAAAAGGACTGTAGCTGCAAATTTTATATAGCTCCACTTAGAATGACCTGAATTTAATACTGTCTCAGAACACAAGCCAGGAATAGATTTTTTTTTGGTTCATCTTGTGCTTTTACATGCTATAGGGCACATGTGAACACTATAAAGAGAAGGTGAAACTGGCATTAAAGAAATTCACTGTGATATCAGGAGCATCTTTGAAGCAAATGCTGCTGCAAGTTACAATATCAGCGCTTTGTCTTTATGCCACCTGCACATTCATTTAATCTAAACACACTGTAATGAATATCCTCCTAACGTGAAATATTTAACCTCTAAGAACCCTTTGTAGATACAGCCTTACCTTTTAATTTCACGCACATAAACCTTCTCTCTAATTCAGTCATCCCTTCTCTCTCACATCCCCACACAACCTGCATGGGGCATCCACTTTTAAATAAGACACATAATTAGCCATTAATACACTAAGCGTTAATGAGTAGGTATAATCTTATTAACGCAATGGAAGTTACAGGTGTAACTTGTAAGCAGCCCTAGGCTGGCAAAGAGTGCAAAGGAGTTCTTGCTATCTTTAAATAAAAGTTAAATAAAAATGATTCATATCTAATTTTTCTTCATGTAAACTTGTAATTCCAGAAAGTTTTATGATTTTAGCTGGGATGGTTAGTTGCTGCAAGCAAAAGGCTAGGAGGTTTGTCCTATCTGAAATTTCTACCCAAACTGACGCTGTTGATAGATTTTTGCCTATGAGACCCATAGACATTATGTCTTCCTTTATATATTGTAACTTTTTTGTGTTGCTTTCTAGTAATTTGATTGGAAATAAAAATAAAATTTGGTGAAATAACTATCAATTTCTAATTCAAGATCACAGGGAAAATTCTTGCTGTGTTTTAGTGCACTAGGTAAAATTTAGATAAATGTGACTTTCTGTGAAATGCTGTGTATGGTTGTTCCTATCAACATATACATTGTGTATGTATTGTACATTGCTGCTATGATCTCAGGGAACACTTGTCTGTAGCCTGGTTTGTTTTGGAGCCAGCAATGCAACTATTTACATCCACAAATGTGACTATTAATGAAAAGCTTTTCACTTGTAATTACAATGAACTAGTGAGCTTCTAAATGAGAGTGGCCTCAGACACAAACACTACATATACAAAGTATTTATTCATCATTTTTTGAGGCGTAATTTTTTAGTAGATAACTTTTCATGCTTGTTTAAAGAAAAAAAAAATCCTTGCCTTCTTTAACTAATTTGATTGCATTAATTGACCAGAATATCTCCCTGTGATAGCCAAAGGCACAGTACATTTAAAGGTTCATTAAGTTCCATTAATTAAATAAATAAATTTCATTAACATATTATTGAGCAGTTTGCATTATATTACAAAAGAATACTTTGTCCTGTATTTATTTTCTTAGAATGCCTCAGAGCTTTGTTTAAAATTATTAAATACTACTTCAGTGGCAATTACAATTTTTTATCATGAAAATGCAGTGCATTTACTAGATTTTTCAATAGCATCTCACTTTTTTGAAGAAGCAGTGCAAAACGTAGCATGCTAGACCTTTGATGTCTCTGGAAAATGAATAGTGACTGCAGGGCAGCTCCATCTAGCTATGGGTTACTCAGGTCTCGTGGGAGAAAAGCTAAATCCTATTCTGCCTGCACCCAGCTGGGAACCTGCTGTTTCCCTCTGTCTGCCTTCCCAGAGTGTTTCACCTGCCTTCTTGCCACTCCCAGTCTCTTCAGACAGGCCGTGGAGCTGGCAGGGCTCTCTGAATTGCTCTAAGCACTGAAGCTGGCAAGGGGTGAGGGTGAAGCAGGTGAAAGGGTGTAGTCACTTTAAAAAAAAGGGATGGGTGGAAAACAGGAGTGGGAAAAGGGATTAAGACAGTTAATTTATCAGAGATGGTTAGAGAGATGGATTTCACGAGTATATTTTTTTGCCTTTGAGCTTTATTGCTTAATGATGAAGATACCTGCTTTTGATTTCCTTAGAGCTGTCTGACAATCCCAGCTGAAGATTGCCAGAGATTTCTCTTCAGTCAGTGACTGCTAGGACTGGCTCTTTCACAAACACCCTCTGCTACACATTTTGTTTTGTGTTCAAATGGCACTGTGTTTAGGCACAGTAAAGTGTCATGGCATTCTTCTGTCCCTATCATTCTTTTTTTTTTGCAATTGTACATATAAAGCTATTGCCTAGTGTAATACACAATTGGCATACCTATTTCATGGCTAAGTAAGCAGAAGAGTTTAAGGCTGTATCTTCAAATGTGACCTTAGTACCTGAAGAGAGATGTTTCCAGTCAAATTCAGGACAAATTCAACTCTCGGGTACAATGATATCAGTAGGTGTTTTCCAGTGAATACAGGAATATAAGACTGGAAGAGATCTCTAGGGCAACAGTCCTCTGCTGTCACAGACAACCACACCACAGAGCATTTTCATGAACCAATCTAGCTTAATCTAAAATTTATGTTAAAATTTTTGCTTTCTATTGAAAGATTGTACCAGAACTTTCCTCCTTTAAAGTTTAGAAGCATACCTATAATTCTCATATTGTATTGATCTCAGAGGGATTATAGCTTTTCTTCTAGGTTATCATCTTCAGAGGAGATGTGCACCTGCAGCTTTCACTGATGACCTTTACAATAGGCTTTTCCCCAAAGCTGAGAAAATCAAAAGCAAATCCCACTATATTCATTATCAATAGTTTGAACTAAAAAGTTTTCGTCAAAAATGAACCCATGTTAGAAATTGTATTTCTGATGTCTCCTATGCCTTGATAGAGATTCAAACCCCATAAGATTATAGTCTTGAACTTGAGAGGCATCTTGCATATGTAATTTGACCAATAAGAACCTATGCTGTTGGCATTATCATTCAGTAAAATGTGCTGAGCTGAGGGACATGAATGCATTGTGCAATGCATGAGAATTATCTCTTACTAATTAATACGTCTTTGTCTGTAATCTCATGAGAAATATTTTTTCATGTATGGCTCGAAGGAGTATATGGATGAATCCTTAAGACTGCCTTAAGGTTTTTTGGTTTTTTTTAGTTTAAGGCCTTAAGCCAACTTCTCTATGTACTTTTTTTTCCCCCTTTTTTTTAGGGGTGAGGGTCTGTAGTCTTAAACTGTAAGATAAAACCTGGGTGAATTTTTTACTAGATAAAAATAGGGCTAATTAACTTCCATAGTCAGATGCCTAGTTTGCCTCCTTGGCTTTCTTCTTTCATGGATGCACTGAGTGCTGACTTTGCAGTATCAGCAGATTTATGCACTGCCTCAAGTTCAGTTTAGACTTTTTCTAACTTCTTTTTTTTCTTTTTTTAATTAGGCTTGTTATTTAATATTAAAAGGTGTATAAATGAGCCATCGTAGAGTTCTGATAATGAAAATAACTTGATGCTGCTAAGTAATTTATATGTGTTAGTGTTTGCGGAGTCAGATCTCTGCAACCATTAAACTCAGCTAGGACCATAAGAACAGAGAATAGCCATTAATTTCTTTTAATAGAAGTCTTGATTCTCATTTTTGTTGAAGGATGTTTGCATATTCTTCAACAAGGTATAAAGAAAAATAAAATCTTAGTGCTTTGTGCTACTGCTTTATTACTACTACTGCAATAAAGATTAAATTTAAAATTTATTCTTGCTTGCAAGCTTCAGTCAAAAGCTACTTGATCAACACTCCCTTTCTACAAGAACTTTTCTTAACCACCACCTTATAATTACATTTTAAAAATCTAGCTAAGTCTTTCATAATTATAGTACAAAATCCAGAATTGTCTCTAAAAGCCACCTAACTGCATTTCCCATTCAGAGGTTTTCCCCTGACACTTCCTCGAAGTTAGGATTTGTCATAGCAAGTTCCTTCTTATCTGACAGGAGTTGAACATTCTCAATCCTTTCTTGGAGACAGACAACTCTTCAAGGAGCAAGTCCAGAAACAGAATGGTTGTCTCAGAAACTGGTATGTAATCACCAAAATGAGCATTACTCAGTGTTATTTTCTTGCCAAAAGACCCAGTGAAGGTTAGCTGTAGTTTTCCTACAAGCAAATCACCTGTTTTCTCCTCAGTCTGCATTATATATCATTGTAGATGCAAAAGAGCACAGTGTCCAACAGCTGATTTTTTTTTTTTAGTTAGAAAAGCTGACAGTGGTTAGATAGTATGGAAATGATTGATAAAAAGAATTCTGAAAAAGAGAATTTGTTTAAGAGCAATATGGAAAAAAAAATTAAAACACAGTTTCAGTCATTATAGGTCTGTTTTTCTCCAAGACTGTCAAAGATCTTAATATGAGTTAATCTCTATGAGGTATGAATACAATTTTACTATCACGACTACTGAAAGGAAAGCCAAGCCTTATATTTTCAAAATGGCCTCTGATTTTGGTTCACACAATTTCAGTTCACTAGTTTTAGACACACAGGGCTTGATTACCAGTACTACTGAATAAAGCATGACTAAAATAGGGGAAAGAAGAGGGAAGATACAGAGCTCTGCAACTTTGCAATATTTTTTCCTGCCCCTCACTGCAAAAAATAAATCATCAAAATTGGCATGTGAAGTTACATTTCTACTCTCTCTATCTCTCCCACAATACCAAAGCAGGTATTTTGACATATTAAGATTATAATAGTGTGTTTCAGTCCTCCTAATTTTAATTTTTTTCTTCAATGATTTTTGGGAAACTTGGCTATGGACTCCTTTTTTCTGTTCAAAACAATTGTTTGCAACAAACCTTTCTTCTAGTGTAATATGTATAGTATTTTTGGGAACATGAGCTGTTTCTCTGTGAACAATAGGAAGACTGTGTCTTAGAAAGCTCTGGAAAGGATTTAGAGGTCAAAGAAGACAAGTCACTCAACATGAGTTCCCAGTGAGATGTTCTGGGAAAAGACTGATGTGGTCCTTTGATATATAAGAAGGGGAGTTGTGAGTAGCATAAGGAGGTGTTTTTACCTCTATCTGACACTGGGGAGATTAAAACTGAAAATACTGCATACTGTTCCTGTCTCTGAGCAATGTTGTTGTAACTGCGGTGGTCTAAGGATACAAGAAAGTTTTGTAGGAACGGATGAATTTTTGTTTATTGGACCAGCTAACATACTTGAAAAAATACAGGAAAACAGTTGGGCATATAGGCCTGTCTTCATATCATTTTGCAATAGTACAGAAAAGAAAATTAAAAATTGTTCCAACCTGTGGAAAAAATACAATAGGGCAAGAAAGAGAAGTAACTCAAAGTGTTCATCATATAAAAAAGAATATTGAGTGCATTAATTTTTTTAAGTTTGGTGAAAATTCTGGCTGCTAAGGGGCACTCTGATTTGGAGATGAAAGTCATACTGAGAAGGAAAAGCAAAACATAATGAGGAAGGGAGAAACAAATGATAAAAAAAGGAAGTAAGGCACATTTATTTATGCCATGTGTATGTGTGCGTGCATGTATACATACAGGTGCCTTCAGTAACTTTTGAACTTGTTTCTTTGCAGCCATTCTTGGTGCGGGGAGGTCTGAAAAGCAATTGTGTTTCTACAGTTTTCAAGAAAGTATGTGGTCAAGAATAGGTGGAACCTCCCTTTGAACAATCCTGACAGAGATCTGAAGTACTGTCAGAGGCATAATGTGAGCTGTCACATTAGTAAGACACAGAGGATCCACAAGGAGTTGGGGAAAAGACCTCAAAAATGTTGCATATATGGGAAGAAACTTTAATCAGAGCTCACAGCTTGTTAGACATCAAAGTCAATCAACCATGAAACACGAATCCATGGGGGACTAAGCTTTATTAGTCCCAAGCTTATATTGGTTGTGTAATACTTAGGGTGATTAGCTGTAGGGATAAACTTCCAAGGGAGAAGTGAGTTTGCCATCTTTTGAAGTCTTTGGATGTCTTTTTTGGAAGACAGTGAAACACAAGTAATTGGGTTAACAACAGGAGTAAGTGAAGGCAATTGTATGGCCTTTATAATAGAGAAGGAGAGCCTGATGTCCTAATGATTTCTTCTGGCCACAAAAATCTATGAATCCATGAACTATAAATGCAAAGCATCTCAGAAGAGCCTTGTGAGGAATTGGCACGGTGTGATCCAGCTAATTAATTCTACAACTACTGCCAAACATTTGTGTACATCCAGGTGAATGCAACCCAGCTTGGCTACGGCATTAACATGCTCTGCTCTAACATCTTTCATTGTTGTCAGTGGAATGTTAATAGATGACGGCAGCACAACAGGGGTGAGGACGGACAACTGGGAAAAGTTTAAGATAATGTCATCAGAACTGAGTGCTGTCACAGTATAATGGTCTCCTGCTGGTACCTAAACGCAGAGGAACTCATGGAAAATTAAACATCAAGGCATGTTCATTTGCAAAGCTGGAGATACAGATCCTATAGCAATCTCCTGTTACAATGGGCTTATTTCTGCTTTACTAAATGGATGTGGAATCAGTGAACCAATATTTGTTGGTTTTTTTCTACAGAGCCGGAAACCAGGTGTACTTTCTTATGTACATCATTTAAACAAAGCAGCATTTATCTACTAAATTAAAGATTAAAAAGTGTTGATTCAGAATTTATTCAGATTCTGCTGTGATTATGATCTTCTTTAGCCTCTTGGGTCAGGGGCACTTTTGATGTCAGCTGCAGAGTAGGTACTTTAATTCGAAAGTTTGGATATGGTAGGAGCACTCCCCCAGCCAGTCACTTAATAGATAATAGCTTATTAAGATGCAGTATCTTGGTCAGTTTGGCTTGTGTCTCCTTATGTAAGACCTACTGCATTGCGGGCCCGAGTATTATGCCAGAAGTTTAATGAAAATAAACCTGAAGTTCCTCTGTGGACTTTAAAGGAAGTAAGACAAGGCTCTGAATTTCCCTCTCTGTGTAGACAAGACACAGCACTCTCTTGTGAGAATTCATTAGGAGATGCTAAAAGAATACAGACAGAACTATGAGATATATTCATATGACTCCAGGAACTAGTACTTCAAGAAAAATACTGATTATTGTTAAGAGCTGAGCACAGAACAACCATGGGAGTTGGCAAGGATGATCCACAAATAATAATGTATGACAGGTTCTGTAACTAGCAACAGCTACTTGTTCTTTTGTTAGCTATGAAACCATGTTACATTTGGATTTAGTTTCCATAAATATCTAAGCTCATGAGTATCTGGAACTAGGATTTTGGCTTGGAGTCAGTTATAATTTGCATGTTATCTGACTAACTGAAGCCCTTTTAATCTGTATCATTTAATAAAGGGCAGCCACCTCGCATAAATACTGCTGTGACTGCTGGTGTTTCAGTAAAGTGTTTTTTAATCCCTAAATATTTTTTTAGGACTTGCCTATGCTCATCCTTCAGTAGGTTCACTTTAAACCAGCAATTTCAATGAACTTTTTGAACCAGTTTTCTGAGGAAAACATATTTCCCTTTTAATAGGTATGTGACTTCCTCTTAGTCAACAATCAATGATTTAATGAAGTTGTAACATGCACAGTCATCTATGAGAAGTAATGCAGGATTAACTCTTCTCTGGTGTATCTTTCTTTAGTCTCTCTGTAAATTTTAGCAGACTTGCTGCATTGGTGAGAATCTGCATTGGTGAGAGTAATACCTTTATGTTTTCATATTTTTGAGGTTTTTTTTCCTTTTTCTTTTTTTCCTTCCCACCTGTATTTTCTGACATTATGTAGTGCTGGAAGTGGAAAAGTTTGATGGGACAGTAGTCTTTCAGCATGACCCATCATATGTTATCTTTCACTATTGTCCTTTGTTCTGCAACAGGTGACAGAGTACCTGCCCAGCAAATGATGTTTTCCAGACACCAGTGAAAGCCTGCTGTTATTTGTTAAGAACGCAGCAGCTACGCTACAGACTAGAATGACACCACTCTAAATCTAATTCCTTCACTGGTTTCCCATCTGCCTGGCTGCAGAAACAGTTGCCCTTGATGGCTGCAATGGAGATACTTTAAAAACCGGCTACCAACAGCTTGTAGCTTTCTCCACTTGCATGAATCCTGAGAACAGAAAATGCAGTCCTCAAAATGCAGAGGTATTGTTTAGGAAAATGCCAGGCTGATAAGTGCTAATTACATGTGCAGAAAGATCAGAGCGCTGGAGGTGAACCTCATTCTGCAGAGGTGTGGTCATTCATAAACATGAGAGCCACCTTTTGCATGGTGCTTGTACTATTTCATTTTGTCGTCAACGGGAGTCATTCTGCTGTAGTGTCCAGTCAGATCTAGCACAGGGTGGAACAAGAACAGTACTGGCTTAGTATCAGAGGCTGAGGGTTCCTGGAAAACACTTAAAATATTGCAAGAAATGCTTTCAGTTATAATATCTCAGATTTGAGAGATGAATTTATCAGCTTTTGTGTACTTCCTCCTTTTCTCCTATCCTAGTAATATGTATTCCTGTCATGCGATATCAAGATACAGACATCACAACAAGATCATCATTATGTCCATACTAGCCCTCCTGAGCTGGTATTCCAGGAGTGACAGAGCTTAAAATGGTACCATTAGAGCTTCAGGACTGCAGATAAATATTGTACTGGACTTGGGTGTGTATTTCTTTAAATATAGGGATATTAGTCCTTTTTTCCTTGGCAGAACTCATCTTTGAATAACTGCATTTGCTCATCTAAAATCCCCTGTCATTTCATTTGAAAACAGAATCTCCCTTGATACAACTACATATTCATTTGATCCAATCCAGAAAAAAAAAAAAAACCCAAAACATTAGATGATGGTGAAATAATTAATTCTAAGACAGAAATATCCTTTAAGTTGCAGCTGCAGGAAAGTAGTTTGGGTATTTTTCACTGAAAGGTTGGTCAGGCATTGGAACAGGCAGCCCAGGGAAGTGGTGGGATCAGCATCCATGGAAGTGTTTAAAAACATGTGGATGTGGCACTAGGGAACATAATTTAGTGGTGAATATAGCGGTGCTGGGTTAATGGTTAGACTCAATCTTGGAGGTCTTTTTTAACCTTGATGATTCTATGATTATATTCTGAGCTTTATTCTTACAAAAGCTCCTCTCACCAATTTTTATTCTGTACTTTACCTTTGATTTCAGAAGGGTGTGAAAACATATTTAAAGCTAAAATGTGTTAACTGCCCTTCTCAGTATTGATGTGCTCCTAATGCAGGACCTAAGCTTATAAATTGCATTGGTATTCTTAGAGAAGGAAGAACTGTTCATGTTTCATACTATCTTCTTCAGGATAACAGCCACACTACTGAATAGTAAGTAATAATACAGAAATCCATTAATTTACAAAGGCCTGTTAGGACATACGAGCTTCAACAAGACAAAAAGATTGATTAAAATTTGGAACTGATGTGGGAAATGTATCAGAGATGGAGTTGTATCATATAGAAATGGTCTGCCGTGTTGAGAAAATCACATATATTTAGCAAGTGCTATTACCCATATTTTCAAAATGCCTATTAAAATCAACCTCTAAAAAAAAGGTAAAAAATACTGAAATCCTTCAAGCCAAACCTTTGAAATTGAACAAATCATTCTCACCGCCCCCATCACTAAAGCAGTGCTCTGGCTTTGCTTTAAGCAGACAAAGTGCAGGAAGTTTAGAGTGGGAGCTGTGAGTGGAGGCCCTGTGACATGGGGAGGTGTTGCAGCTGATGTGTATCAGGCACCGCGGCAAAGCCAGCGCCTTCATGTCCTGCGCCAGCGTCTCATTAGCTGGGTAGGGGGGCAAACTGCAAACAGAGATTTGTCCTGAGCCAAGGTGTTTTGACTTTCTGCAGCTCTTAAGGCCATGGCCATACCAGTGGACAGAAAGGGAGCGTCTCTCCGAGTGGAGGAGCTGGTGGTGGCCGTGGGACTGGGCAGCTCCTTGGGCAGGTGTGCTAGAGACCAGCATCAGCACAGTAGGGCTGCAAAAATAAATATGAGAATTTAAAATACCTCGTGATGTTAAGGAAACTTCCCAGTCTGGCCATTCATGAGGCTCTGGCAGTCTCTCTCCCAATGCCATAGATTTTAACTGCTGGGACAGAAGCCCCTTCAGAGTGGGCAGCTCCAGTTAGCTGATGGGCGCCCCGCTTGACTCCCCAAACACCTCACACACACGCAGTCACACCAGGTTTCCTCTCTCGTTTGACCCCAGGTTTCTCATGTTGGAGTCTCAGATGTCTCCATCCATAAAGACATTTATTCATGGCACACTCACACAGGAAAACCCGAGCTGGGTGCCTCTGAGGAGGGTCTCCCTGCTGGAGGGACTCGTGAATGGTTAGACTTAAGTTTCCTTAACAATAATATCGAAGAGAACAGATCTGGAGGAAGCCTGGCTGTTCCCTCGCACAGGCGGGCACTGCTGGAGCCGGCGCTGTTAGGGCTTGTTGCGAGGCGGTGTGAGACCAAACGGGCCCTTTAATGCGACCGGGCAAGACGGGATTAAATTAACCCCGGCTGCAGCGGCAGGGACTGAGGAGGGATTGAGGCTCGGGATCCCTGCAGCGCTGCGAGAGCCCCGCGGGCACGGCGGGCACTGCCCGAGGGGCGCTGTCCGGAGGGTGGTGGCCGAGGGGCGCTGTCCGGAGGGTGGTGGCCGGGCAGCGCCGCCCCGGCGCAGTCGGCCTGGATCATTGCTGACACGGGTAGCGCGGGAGCAGCCGCGGCTCCAGCCTGTCGGCCGCTCGGCAGGTTGATGGATGTGCTGGCCTGCGAGCGCTCGCCACCCCGGCCAGTCCAGCCCATCCACAATGAGTTACAGTTTCCCGGCCTCCCTGCCGGCACCTCCTCCTCCTTTTCCTGCGCGCCCGGGGCTGTCCTGGCACGGCAGTGCCCGCTGGAGCCGGGCTGCCCCGCCTGTGCCCTGCTGCCGGGGCCGGGCACCGCGACAGAGCCTCCTGCCGCTTTCCCAGCGGGAGGCATTTTCCTCTCGGGTTGGCAGGGACGGAGGTCTGAGTAGAGAGCGGATGGTGCACTGGCGTCGCCCGGACCTGGCTGTGGAGCTGGCCCGCTCCCACTCCGCCTCTCCCGGCTCCTCCAGGGAGTCTGTCCGCGGGGGAGCCGCCCGCCCGAGGGGCGTCCCGGCCGTCTCCCAGGGAAAATGTGCTCCAGCCCTGCCGTGTTCCCACCAGCTTCTCTTTTTCTCTCCACGCATCTGTTTTCGTTTTCTTCACATTTATACTTTAAAGATGATGTTCGCCCCTCCACATCCCTTCCTCTCTCCGCCACCACTACCCCTCCCTCCCCCCAAGAAGATGAATTTCATCTGTGCCTTGAAACAGGGCAAGGGACAATAAATATTTATGGGTACCAGGGGAAGGTTGAACTGTAAACCACCACTTATCCCTATGTCTCTTATGAAAGGAATTAGCGTTGCAAAATTTACATTGGGAAAAAAAAGAGGAGAGAGGAACATTTCTATGATGTGAAAATGCTATGTCTCATACCCATTTAAACTGGAGCAAAATACCTCTTCCCAGGGCCAAATCTGGGGCATGGCCTTTAAACTGTAATGGCCAAATTAAAACAACTGGACAAAATTAAACACTCCAGCCCTCGCTGAATGTGAAAGTTCAAGTGATGAGGAAATATGTGTGTAGCAGATCACTTTTCCACAGTTTTATTTGAATGAAGTCTTAGGGAGTTTTTTTTGAAACAATTTAAAGTGTATTCAGAGATACTGTACAGATAAAGATACATAAGAACATAAAAATACCAATGTATGCAGCCAAGCACAAACAGCTTATATACCTCTAAATCCAAAAGGGGCCATAATAATAGAGTGTTCAGTGTGGGTTGTTAGAAGCCCAGGCAAAGATAAAACTTCAATAAAAAAGGACATTCTTTTATGTTCGGTGTTAGAGGAAAGGCAATGTAAAATAAGGATTTATGTTTGTGGAGGCAGGCAGAGAAATACAGACGCTTTAATAACCTGGGGCTGCAGGAGAGGGAGCAAGCTCCAGTGAGGTTTTGAGAGCTCTCTCTGGCAGCAGAAAGGGCCTGAGGGAACTTGGATTTTTTGGAGCAAGGCTGAAGGCTTGGAACTGAGTAAGGAGTACAGAGATGTTTGGCAGATTGCCTTCTTCCTGGTAAATCTTCATAGAGCGCCCAAGCTTAAAGACCTAATTTTTTCATTATTCCTCATCCCTATCAAAGTAAGTTTTGGAGTGTGCTTCTGGTGACATTTACCCTCTGACTTTTCTTTGAGCAAAGGTGATCCCCAAAGTGCCTTCACAAAAAAATCAGGTTACTGTTGCCTTCAGTACAAGCAAGATCATGTTTTGAAATTGCCTGCTCTGGTATTACTGTAGACCTGCAATAGCTGGTTGAAGTAGTCGTGAGTACTTCGCTGGTGTAAGGAGTGTAAAAAAAAGCTTTGTCTTTTCTGGGTTGGTATCCCAGTACACAGCCGCTGATGATGGAGCTATTTGCTATTCTAGTTGCCTTGGGTTTGTGGATCCCAACAGTAACTGAGACTGAAACCAGAGTTTACTCTGACTAAGGCTGACAAGACTCTACTGCTTCCTCAGAAGAGGTAGAATTGGAAGAAACCTCAGTTTCTCTGTAACTTTTGCCTTCTGTTTATTCATCATACTTATTCACAATAAGTTCTCCCCAAATCTTACTACATTCCAGTTTTTATAAATGCTTTCTGGCTTCTGTGAAAGGCCAACTGAACAGAAACAGACACCAAATAAGTCAAATTTCATTGTCTCAATATGAGATCGATAACAGCATTTTCAGAGGAGAATGAGTCACGAGAAATTGCTGGCAAGGGTGTGGGGGTTGTATAACATCATCCTGAAAAACATGGTGTGACAAGGTTTCTTTGTTCCTTCACTTCTCTCCCAGAGACAATCAGACTTGTCATTTGTTCAGTGGGATTATTAAATTAGTTATCCTCCTGAGTACGAAAACTACTGGTAAAATATGCTCTTCCACTAAGTCTCTATAAATCATTTGGAGGATGGAAGAGAAGAGGCTTTTTTTCTTCTGTCTTGACTCCAGCATTTTTTATCCAAGTAATTTCTCGTGTACAATAGGCTCCAACAGGCCTTGTGAAGTGGAGCTTCTGGAAATTCAGTCCGTGACAAGGAGTTGAAGCTGATAGGGATGTTAGTAAAAATCATAAATGACAAGAAAACCTAGGCGCAACTGTCCTACAAACCAGATATTTGGAGTATTGTATGAAGTGGGTTTTATATGGCACATTGTAACTTCCCAATAGTCTTTTCTTTGGGGCAAGATGATCTGGAGAAAGACAGTATAAGGTATTGCCAACATTTTCTTGCTGCATGGGACCATTTGTATGGGAAGTATTTGGGTTGTCATTCCCAAGCTCAGGCTTTCCCAGACTTTAGAGGTTATCTGTATGGAAAAATTCATCTCTATCTCCAAGTATTCTAATGCTACCATGTAAGCATGGAACGAGAGCAATGCAAGTCAGTGAATGGATCCTCTCTAGGTTCAGAGAGTTTTGAATCAAGACCTGACAGACTTAACTTGAAGTATCTAAGTAGTCTTGAATTTGGGAGTGTTTGAAATTTTAGTATCAGGACGCATTTGCATAGCTATGTTCATATGATGTGTAATATGCTTAATAAATATAACAAAATGGCAATTTTTCATTTATTACAGATAAATAAGACATAGTAGTTTTAACTGGTGTGTTTTGTATAAAACCAAGTAATTTCTGGTACAAAACTGTATTTTAGAAAAATAAAAATGAAATTTTAAAGGAATAGGAATTTAAAATGTAGTTTGCAATTTTGGGAAAAAGACAGTAGTGTCATTGCATTAATGATAAATACTGAAAAACTAACTGGATTTAAAGTTTCAAATATTTTTATCAAGGTTAGGGAAGGGTATGGAGATCAAGGGGAACTCACTGGTGAAAATTAGCTCATTTTACTTATGCATAATATAAAATATAATAGCAGCTTATAGGTATAAGAGGAATGGAGCCTGTTTGCAATTAAATTCTTCTGCTCATGTTTTGAGATATGTGGGACTATGGAACATAAATGTTCCAGGTAGTTTGATACCGAGAGGAAAGAAGTGCCTTGTGCAAGAGTCTCTGACTGCCTAGTGCTGTTCTGATGTCTCGAAAGGGCTGGAGTGGCTCTTGCAGATCTCAAGCTCTGCCGTCAGCAGTAGTTCCTTTGTAGGTGGCACATCCTTGCCTGAGTCAGTGCTCATGGCCCAATAGGACATAGGGAACACTGCTGATGCAGGTAGTATTTTCCAGGAAAGATATTAAAAAGCTTCTTCACAATTACTGGTCTTAAGTATTTTGTAATTGTGTCTCTGGGAGTAGCAACTTCAAGTTGCCCTAATCCTGGTTCCACCTGGGATTCTTCTGTTTACCTAATTCCCTCTGAATCTGCAGGTTGGATGTGGCATTTTCTTTGCTTTCCTGTTCTAATCTGTTGGGTCATGTTGCTGCACACCATTACACATATATTGCTATTCACTGCAAAGAGGTTGTGTTTCATGAGTTGAGTCTTAATTAGAGTTTACCAAAATGTTTTCTTCAGTCTTGGAAAGCAAAGTGTTAAGTTATTACTGTAATAGTATTTACTATTTAATTACATTTCAGTACGGTCTATAATGTCTTGGGTATGTCTTAGTTGCTCAACTTCTTGGGAATGAAATCCCTGTAGTTTTTAACGTGATTTAGATCCTTGTAGATTAATAGTTCTAGATGCAAGTCCCAGTCTTTTCCACCTTGCTGCACATTGATCCATCCCACCCTGTAAGTATTTATTAAGCCACAGAATACCCTAGAGAATTAGATAACTCCCCTATATACAGTTGATGAAAGGCTGAAATGTAGGCATGAGTAATGTGATCTGTTCGAATTTGTCCAGCAATTCAGTGGCAGAGGTGGAAGCAGAACCCAGGCATTATAGCCTGGCTGTAACGGCATGTGTGCACAGAGAGGCCTGAACTGTACCATACCTTCACAGAGGTGTTCAGGCTGACTTCCGTGGAGGACATTTAAGCAATTCACCACAGGTAACTAAGAAAAGCCAATGTGGGCAGATAAATGCAACGGGAAATGCATGCCTGTTCTGACAATGATGAATGTTCACAAGGTTGGAACTACTGGGAATAAATAAGTTGTTAAACTAGCTACCTTGGATACTGGTGGCACTGTATTCATCATGGAATGGAGCTCAATACAGAAAACTGACATTGGTGTACCCTTGCAGGCCTGCTTCACTAGCTCAGATAACACTGAAACATGAATTGCACAGCAAATACTAGGAAAAATTGTCACTGTGCCATTCTATGGCTTTTGATAAAGCAAGTTTGGAAAGCCGATTCTATGGATAAAGAAAGAAAATCTTTTCATGTGTTTTTGATAAAAACCGCAACATGAAATCTGGGTGGAAGTTAGTCACATCCTCACCTGATAAGGAAGTTTTCTTCAGTAAATGAGTTGTGAAAGCCTGTTTGCAATTAGATGGAACAACTCCAGGTTCTACAACTACTTTTTCTGGGCCCTGATTTGTTGTTACCAGATTTGATCAACGCCCCTCTAAACACAGCAGCCAGGTAGGGATCAGATCCAAAGCTCATGCTGAGGGCTTTTAGCTCTGGATAGCATCAAGAGGATTGCACTAAGATACTTTGAGAAAGGGGTTGCTATCCAGATAGGAGAGGTCATAAAAGCTATATGAAGGGAAAAAAGCCAGAGGATTGAGCTGACTTGCAAGTGAGTTTCCAAGGTCAGAACATTTTATTTAAAAGCAATTACAAAACTTGTTACAAATGCTGAGGGACCTAGAAAGGGATTAAGTGATCTTGTTAGCTGTACAAACCCTCTTATGACAGCAAACCTACCCATAAGTTAATAAGGCATGTGTGACCATAATATCTGAGCAGAGTGCAGAGTGACTCTTCCCCTGCAAACAATGATAGGAAAAATGTTGCTCGGCTTTGAAGAGGGGCCCATTGTGTTCACTCAGATGCAAAGGCATCTTGTTTAGATTCTTGAAGGAAGAAGTCTCAGGCTGGGAAGCTGACTGAGAGTCTGGGCAGAAAACAGTGGGGGAGGAGGCTGAGGATGCAGTCCAGGGCAAAACATCATTAATGGTAAAAGCAGTAAAAGGAAGGTGGCAAGGGAGGAAAGAGACCTAAAGATAGTTATATTTTCAGCAATATATTTCTGGATGTGTGTATTCCATGTGCATGCATGTGGTTTACTTGAACTCAAAAGGAGCATATTTCTCTTGTAATTACTCAAAGGTAGGTATTTAAATCTCCTCAGTTTCAAAAATTACAGCTACACATGTGTATCTTGTGTTCTTACAAGCATTATTAAATTTGTCTTTCCTTCCCCGTGTACAAGGTTTTCCTTGGTAACAGGCCATGACACTACCATATTTTTTCTTAAATCTCCCTTTTGCAATTGCTCATCATTTTCCAAAATGCTATATTTTTTTTAGTTTTTCCAAAATTTATCTTGGCTAAAGAGAGAGCACTTTGAAAACTTGCAAAGTATGCCACAGGACAATATGTGTATTTTGATCTCTAAGTATGTCTTTTCATCAGTCTACGTGTTTATATTTCTTTCTTTATGGGGATTGAGAGCAGAATGGAGACAAATAAATAAAAAGAAACATGACATTGCTAATATAAATGACCAGTCCATTACTTCAGTGTCAGGATGCAATTAGATCTGACCTGGGACTGGAATTCACTTCTCAGCAGGCCTGCTTAATGATTAGTTTTATTGTTTCTTCATCACCCCTACTGGGGGGCTCATTTTTACTCATGATGCAAAAAGCCTGTTGCCCCTGGATAAAAAGATGGGCATGAAAGACAAAGGACTGATTGAGGACTGCTAGGCTTTTCAGCCTGCATTGCATACCACCTCTTCTTTAGCTGTTCTGGCTGACAGCAGGAGAAACAGTGAAAGGGGTCAAATCTTAAAGGGCCTTCAGGGTAAGGAGCATCACGCTGTACACAGAAATTAACTGGAGAGGCTTCTGTAGCTTAGAGCAGTTCTGATCACTGTTGTAAGACAAGTTGAAGGAGAATCTTTGCAGTAAGATATTGCAGGTACGAGACATTGCTCGTAAGATTAGTATGGAGCCTGAGACATGGTTAGCAATGTAAGTGCGGTTTGCAAACACCTGCTCACAGTCCCAATCCCAGCATGCAGGTACAAGTAGACTTCTAGCAACAGCTAGGAATTTCCCAACAGCTGCAACAGGTAAAGACTCGTTTAAATCCTTGGCAAAACTTATGTGCCGGCTGCTACTTGTTCGGAAGTGTTTCCAAAGGGATTTATTATAAGCCCTGGCATAAATAAGAAGAATACAAATAGTTCCTGTTTGTTTGCTTTAGTTCACTGGGTACATGAAACATGTGGTGTGACTCACAAAGTTGTAGGATGAGTCTGAGGCAGAATTACAGACATAGTGCTATCTGATATTATGAGATGTAACAGGTGTCTGTGAAGGTAGTTTCCCCATCTGGAAACACCGCTTTAGGGAATTTAGGCTGCTGGTGGAGGAAAGGCTGGTTGGTTTACACTGGTGATGATATGTGAGCTACCAGAAGATATCGGAGGATTGGAATTGGTGGTTTCTTCTGTTAATCATCTGTAGATGAGGTATGCATTGAAACCACAGTAACTAAATGTCTGAGTTTGCAAAAACTTGACTGGAAGCTTCATGAGAACAAATATGAGGCTGAGAGTCTTGCCAAGAGCAATGACACTGCTTCCTCCTCACACCAGTTCAGCTGGAGAGAAATAAAAATAAAATAGAGTTTTTAAAATATCTTGATACTGTAAATTAAAGACTACCTACCCACTGGTGCAAATTAGTGAACATTCAAGGACTTCAGCACAGCTACAGTGACCAAGTCAATTGTGGAACTAGCCTTTAAGGTTTAATATTGTAAGAAATCACTTAATAATGAACATTCGATTTTTATTAATAGAATCTGCAACAGAGCAAGTCAAGAGGGAGTTAAAATTACACAGTAGGCAAGTGAAGAAAAGATGGTCAGCTGTGAACCTTAGGCTTGCTCTCTCAAATGAACTGGGAAAAACAACGGCCTTTAAACTTGACTAAATTCTGAAATGATTTGGAAGCATAGGACCTGAAATCAGAACAAACCATGGGCATACCACGGTCTTCAGGGCGTGTAAGTCACCCAAGACTTGGGTCCTCAGAAAAAAAGTGCATAATTATGCCCCAAATGTTCCTAATTTATATAGGTTGTTATTCAGCTCTTATGGATAATTATCATGTTGTCAATTAGGGCCCAGACTATGCACACACTGGTGCTTCCACATCACTTGGTATCCCTAGGCTGTGTGAAATTCACCTCTTTAGCCTGATGACAAGTTTCAAACAATCAGACTTGCAGTGATACAGCTGGGAGGGCTGGCAGGAGCTGGAGATCAGTGTTGTGCCTTGTGGCAAATTCCCAACAGCCCTTCTGAGGTTTCTTCTCTGTGCTCCAGGCAGCACCACAGCCACCGTGGTGGCTCCCCTGCACAAGGCGTTGCAGCAAATACATCTCCACAAGGCAGGATAGAGTAGGGGATGCCTTTTCCCTTCTTCTCCTGTCAGGGAGTGGGCTTTGGGAGGATGTCTGCTATTTTCTCCAGATAATTTGGCCCCTAAAGTCCACTCCTCGCTTTTAGTTTGGAGGTTCCTCATGTCCCTCATGAGTGAGTTTTTCAAGACTTAGAGACAAATGCTCTTGATGCAGAGATTTGACAAGACATCTGTGCAGAGCCATAGCCAGACTTTCTTTTGATGTTTCCTCTCTTTTTCAAAGCTGACATATCCGGATTCTGGTAGCAAGAACAGCCGTGAGCTGCCTGGCTGCAAAGCAGGTCAGGGTGGACTGGAAGACTGTTTCCCTTGTCAAGTGCTTTGTGTGAATTCCATCAGCAAGGTCTTCACTCCCAATCCCCTGTGTATATGCACACACAATGGTCTGAGAAAGTTCTCCGTTGCTCTCCCTCTCTATCTGGGCCTTGCCATTTGTATGGGTCTTGGTGAGTCCTCCTGATCCCATGTAGTGCTACAGGGACAGAACATCCAGGCCTTTGGGAATACATTAAGGAAACAAGCCTGCAGGCTCTGCCTGTGTAACATAGCACAGAGTCTTTGGGAAAGGACAACCCTTTTCTATGAAGACATTATGGCATGTGAAGCCTGTGGAGGCAGGTATTTGCCTTCTCTCTTATGTGAGCTGCCTGGTATCATTAAGCTGAAGTGCAAGTCTGGAAGGTGTTTGACCCACACTTTCCTTTGCCTCACATTTTTCCTTCACCTCACATTTTCCCTTCATGCTTCCTGGATCCCGCTGTGCTAAGGGATAGACAAATAGTGGTGAGTCATGCAGTGCCATATATTATGGTTGTGAAGTAGGCATTGTGCAGATGGGCTAGCTATAGTGCAAAGCACTAGACAGGGGTCCTCGGGGATGGCACCACATTTTGTGGGACTGATGTCATGCCTAAGGTTGCTGCTGGTGATTGTGCAGTGGTGTGCTTCACTATTGTTGGAGTGAGCAGGGCATGCTCTATATAGCTGAAGAAGCTAAGGACAGTCTCCAAAGGTATTTATACTTTTAACTCAAATAGTACTTGGTATATAAGTAGGACATAGTGCTAAATGTGTTTTTTGGGCCAACCTCACAGGAGAAAAAAATAATCTGTGGAATAACTGGAGGTTAAGCTCTAGTCTTCAGCATCTTGACTGACTGAAACATCATCCTTCCTCTCTCTGCAACAATTAATTTCCTGGGGATGAAGAGAGGTAGTAGCAGAAGGAGAGTTACGAATGCCACCTGAGTGGAAGGAAATGGCTGTTGTTTTGCAGATCTCTAGGCTAGTGAATGCAGCTTGTTCTGGCCTTACACAAAAGGAAGGAGAAAGTGTGTATAAGTGATGTCTGTAATTTGGCTGAATTACACACTAAAGTAATTTATAACAAAGGGGGAAAGGTATATTGTTAGTAATTGTTATGTTAAAGAGCAAACCTAACTTGCTGATTTAGCATCCATTGCCTCTTATAAAAGAGAGAAGAAAATGACAACTGAGAATGGGGAGACTTGGGAGCAGAGTAGGTGATAGGAACATTTCAGAATAATTTCAGCTATATTTCTGCTAGGTTTGATGGCCGCATTCTCTCATCTCCTTTTTTCTTAATTGGAGGGGCAGGCCCAGCACGCCCAACAGATAGATGTCACATTAATTCACCACGGAACATGGTGTCAAGCCCAGGGATGGAGAGGAGTGAAGTCTCTGTAGAGTATTTGCTGAAAAGTGTGATGGGAGCAGAAGTAGAATGATAGAGGACTTTAGGAAATATTCAAATACGACATCAAAGTAGGTGACATTAATTTCCTAAACTTGGTTAAATTAGTTGCTTCTTGGTCACCTATCTTGCATTTTATGGTTGTTGATGACTTGGCCTCTAGTTTTAATTCCTCTGTTTTTTTTTTTTTGCACAGGCTGCACTGTCAGAATTTTTGAGCCTGGTCTGGTGAAAATTATGTTCAGTGCTGCAACCATGAAGATCACATGAAGGTAACTCTGCCTGAGTGGCAACTGCCTTCATGGCGCTGATGGCATTTCTGAGTTTATGGGCATACATGCTGGTTTTATGAGACCCTGTAAAAACCAGATGGGGTTGCTGGTGATTCAGAATGTCAGTGTCGTGCTGGCCTGCCATGTAAATCTCTTGTTGACGTACATGAGGACCATCATACTAATAAAACAGAGGATGCTAATAACATGCCATTCCAGTGCCTTTTCATCAGAAAAGAGTCAGTCAGAAGGCAAGGCAAATGTGAAGGGGTGGTTACTGCTCCAGAGCAGTTTGTTTGTAACTGTCGCATGGTTAATTAATGTTATGTCTGATGAGCTCAGCAATCTTTTCACCAGATGGGAAACCATTAAAGTACACTAGACTATACACCAGAAAGTGGTGATTCATAAAGATGAGTTGGAAAACCCTCACAGTGAACAGCCAGCTGTCTAGAATGAGCCAGAAGGAAGCACTTAACTTGAGCTAGGATGTGCCTGAAGTCGTAGGCATCACCCAGCCTCAGCAGGGTTTGTGGGAAGATTCGTCTATCTAGCTATGATCCAGAGCCCAGCATCCTCTTTGAAGTGTGCAAAAGCAAGCAGGCAACTGCTCTTCCACAGTGTAACCAGGGGGAAAACTTGCAGATTAGAGTGCGTGTCTGAATGGAGTAGACACGAGCTCTGTCTTCTCCTTTGTGTGGAGGAGGAGGGAGGAATCAAATCCTCTGGCTCTCCTCTTAAAAAACTGTTCTTCTACCACGTGTGAGATGGGATGACCTGGAGCAGTTTCTTGTTTTTGCCACCATCAGTCAGCTGCTTACATGGACCATGAGATTCATCGAACCAAAGTGAACAAAAAACAGTCTGACTGTTGCTTAGTGCTTGGGGTGCTCTGTTGGAAGGGAGGAATCCTGCTTCCAGGCCCGTGTCTGTGTATTATTAACGTGGTGTTGAATGAGAAGCACAAATATATCAATGACATGAATTCCTCTTCCTGCCCCATTTAAAAATTGTCCACAACTGGCTTTTTTGTGGAGACCTCAGTTTATCAGTGTGCGCTGGTCTTGCTTTGAAAACACTTGGTGATTTTCTTTCCTTGAAGGATGAAAACTATTAACCATGTTTCTAAATAATTACTGCGTTCAGGAGTAAATTGTTTATCAACCCAGATTCTGGCAATCTTGTACTTTTGTAGAAGAAATCTTCTGAAGCCTGGTGTACTTCACATCAAGTAAGAAAGGTTCCAGGAGTTTTAGGCACTTTTTTAATCAAATTTTTGCATGTAGGTGTTTCATATACACCTACCTCCGACTGCAAGAGCATGTGTGTTCTAAGGCATATTTGTAATGTCTTTTGCATTAATTGATAGCAGTTTAGGAGTTCTTTGGCTTAGGAAAGTATTTTCTATATTGCATTATGAATCTTTGATTTCTTGGCTGCTTCTATTTGACTGAAAGAATCAAACTGAAAGAAGAAACCCTCATCCTGAGTTTACTGTATTTATTTCCTAAAAAATAATTCATATGGAAATGAGACTGTGAAGTGTGTGGATGTTTGAGTTAGCTACAATCACAGAAATACTACAGAAATAGCTCTCTCACTTGTTACCTGAACTTCTAACATCAACTGAAAATAGCTGTCAGCTGTTTAAAATCCTGTATTTTGAAGTTTAAGAAAGGTATGCTGTCAATTTTGTGCTGTATAATTAAGGCTCTATTTGCTCAAAAGTCAAAAGAGATTCCTGTCCACACTTAGAGTGCAGATATAACCCTGTAAAAATATATTTATCTTTTTCCTGATACTGATAAGAACTTTTGTGATCTTATTCCTTTTATATACTTAGTTAAAATAATGGTAATAAAAAACCCAAACCCAAAACCACCCATGAGGTTAAGTGATGCATGCACAGAAATGTGAAAAGAATGTTCTAAATTACTATTATTTTCCAGAAATCAAGTAATTCATTGACTGACTCATGTTTTATAGCAGTTTAGGCACTGCAGGCTGGTGGCTGTCAGGTGTCAGTAAGCTGGCAGCTTAAGAGTTGCCTCTTTAAGCAGTCCCAAACAAATGAATTGCTCACTGTGTGCGAGGGTGGATTCTGGCCCAGTATTTGCTGAGACACTGTTGGTTGAGGCTCTTATGATACTGCTGGTGTCTGGCTCTGCCTCCTGTGGTACATTTTTCCCTGCCATGGGCTGGAAAAAGTGGTTAGAGGTAAGACTAAGAGAGGGTTCCAGAGAGTCAGTGAGTCTGAGGCCTTATCTAAACAAAAATGGTACCAATTTAACTGAACCTATTTAGAAATGGAGGTTGCTGAATTAATGCTACCCCCCCTTTTTTTCTTTATGGAACCAAGTCTGGGGAGAAGAATTATTCATGCCAGTACAATTTATACTGTTTCTAATGGCTGTATTTCCCTCTTTGTGCTGTCAACAGCAGTTGTTTTGTAAGCCTTCTGTGCATAGTCCAGCATATTCCTGGATGGTAAGCCAGAAACTGGGTCCCTTGCTGCTTTTGCTTTTCTTCCTTCATGAGTTCTTTCCTAACCCTTCTAGTGATAGTCTGAATATTTATCACAGCTCTGTTAGTATTCACTTGTAAGCATATTCTCCTACAGCCTTGTTTAGTGAGATATTTCAAATAATTTCTTTTAATTTGTTGTGAGTGTAGTGTATTAAGTGGGGAAAGGGAGCATGTTTGCAGCTGTAGAAGGATCCTACCAAAAATTCCTACATCAAATAGCAAATTAGTTCTTTTTCATACAGAATTTTCCCTCATCTCTAGATACTGGCTCATGGCTGGCAGTAGAAAAAAGCTTGTCATGTATTGCAGACAATTTGTGTCAATGTATTCTGCATAAATCAAGAAATATAAGGAGGGACCTAAGTAGAAAAACATATCCATAAGTTAATTTTCTGTGTTGCTAGAAGCATTCCTGGTACCTCCAGAAAGACTTGGTGATAAATGCTGGTAGAGGTGCATCCCTTGTGAGCAGGCTCTCATGTTAAACCACATGACTTCCAGGTCTCAAAGAAGGTGTGTCTTCAAAATGGCAAACTCACAGCAGCAAGCTAAAAGAATGACTTTTCCCCCCTTTGTAATAATAATGTCAGAGCTGTTATTACATTTGGCCCGCGGAGCAGTTTGGAAGTGTTTCTCAGAAGGGAAGTGCTTCCAGCTCCATGTCTCTTTCAAGAGCTCCATTCCCATGTACTTTCTGGGAACCTTTCAGGAAACCACATTCCCTTTCCCGTCCCTGTTCAGCAATGCGATCCTTCCCAGCCAGTGTGGCTCACAGACCGCCTCATCCTCCAGGCCTGGGAAAGAAATGTGACAACGAGGGGGCAAAAGTGCTGGCACTTCCAATCCCATTTTATGCTGCCTTCCAGAAGAAACCTCTCCTCCTCTGCCCTCCCTGCCTTATGAAACGGTTTTCTACATCCATAAGCATGTTTAAAAAGGTCTGCAGTCTCTAATTTTCCAGCATGTGGTGGGGGAAGAATGTAATTTTAGCTGGAAACAGTCACATGGCCAGATCCTTAGCCTTGTGCGAATCTGCCTGATGCTCCTGGGGTCACACTGTGCTGTGCTTATTTACACTGACCTGGTATTTGGGCTTCCCAAGTGGCCCCTGATGGCCCTAAATGATAGCTAGTATCTGGGAGCACCTGCATGTGACTGAAACACCACTGATACGCAGAGGAAATGCTCTGAAACCTTGAGCTGGTGCCACTTCCCAGAAAATTAACAATTCAAACAGACAGTAGCTGAAGAAATGCTGCTTATATTACAAGTTTCAATAAATAAGATAGAGAGGGCAGGAATAAGAGAAGGGATCAAGGAGCCATTAATGACTTAGAGGACAGAATCATATTAAGAGACAGAAAGGTAAACTTGTTTTGTTATTTCTAAAAGCCCAGGAGATACACATTTCATTCTGCAGAGAAATATTCTGAGCTGTACTTTTTTCTGTCATAGCAGTAGGCAATTGAGCTTGGATCCCAGCCAGCCTTTTTTAGCTTCCATTTAAACTAAACAATCAATTAAAAGAGAACACAAGGCAGGATAATTTAGCCAGCTCTGTTAGTTTAAACAGAATGGGTTATTGGGCAACATCATCATGGCACAGAACAATTCCTCCTAGCTTCTGAGGCACAGGAGCAGTTAAGGCTTCCAAGGTGAATTTCCAGCCATTGCTGTTAGGATGATTGTACTGTTTTATTATTCTTTATTTTTATACTGTTTTATTTGCTTGTCATTTTTACTGTTTGCATTGTGTGGTGCATGGGTAGTAATGATTAGACAGTGATTCTCAACACAAGAGTTTCTCCAGCAGATGTTTATCCACCCTGAGATAACTGCTCTCCAAAACTGAAGGAAAAGAATACAGGAGGAAAGCCTTACAGCTGCTGAAGTAAAAGAAAAGAATCTCATTGACAGTAGCGCTCAGGAAGACTGGGAGACAGGTAGCTATTCTTTCCATGTTTTGAAAGACTTAAGAAGCTGAAGCTTGGAAAAATTAGAATAAGTAGGTGACCTTTGGAAACTATTTGGAAGCTGCAGGTGCATAGTAGCTCAAAAAATTACAATGCTTACTTAGGCATCATAAATGGCTTCAGGGAAGGAGCTTAATTTTTATTTTTTTTTAATCTAAGTGGTTTAGAGTGTGGACATTATGGTTAAGCAGGCAAGGGTTGAGAGACTGAATTTTATTTCAGCTCCCAATGCCCCTTTAACATGTCCCCTTGCAGTAGCTGTTAACCCTGTTGCACTTAGGACTCATCTGTAAATTGGAAATAACAGTGTTGCCTACTTAAGTTTTGAAACCCAACTAAATAATGTTTGTAAGAAACTATGTGAGGCCAAAGTCATTCTGGGGCTAATCAGTTGCAGAGATGGAGCTGACACACAGGACTGTCAATAATTTGACACCATATACATTTCCTTTACAGAAGTGGTTCCCAAACTTCACTGGCCCGTGGGAAGCCCAGTGAGCAAGTAATGTGCTGCATATAACATATGCTTTCCTCTTTTTCAGTCGTCTCCATTTTAACTCTTTAATTTCAAGCAGCCACCAGTAAGAGAGATGATTTCAGGAGCAGAATGGAGGACTGCTACTTCATGGGGACTTTAGAAGAATAAGTGTTATCCCACTTTGTGTGAATTCATGAAGTCATTAAATAGAGGTTAGGAATTTTGTTTGTTTGTTTGTTTGGTTTTTTTTTTTGTTCTCCAGTGAGAATGAATTTTGCACCAGAGATTCTTTAGGGAAAAATGAAGGGTTTATTTTTTGTGTTTGTGTAAAACATATTGTTTAAAATATTTCATGACTTTTTGTGTTAAAAAAAAAGTGTCATCACCTTCACTTCATGCCGTTAACTCAACTTGTTTTCAGCTTCAGCTGTGCGGTGTTTATCACCCTCTATTGTCATCTATTACACAGCTGCAGAATAACGATTTAAAAAAAACCACAAACCAGAACAATAAAGCCAACGCAGTCCAGAAGTGAAGCTCCTGGTAGGTGTGAATAGTGTAATGAGTAAAATGTCATAAAGGAGAAAGTGTTTGCTGAAGGATCGTGATGTCAACGTTACAAGTTTATTTACAAGATTTCAAAGACTAAAATCAGAAGAAAAGTTTGAAATGCTCAATGTCTGAAGTGTTAGTAAAATTTATTTCCCAATAGCAGTCTTGAAGCTAGATTATGTAGTTGACTTGCATTAAGACAACAAAATCAGAAGACTTAAGTGAATTGAAGAGCAGGAATTTTCTGCCCATGAATCATGGCCTGGTCCATCTGAAAGGTTGCTGAACTGTAAGATATGAATCCTATAATATTTTTGTTGCTCTGCCATTCACACACTGCCTTCACTTACACTAGCATGCTAAATATTTGCAATGTCCTTCAATTTAAATCACGTGAAATTAGCAACCATCTCAGATAGTCTTGGCCATAGCTGCTGTTTTTTAGTCCTGTTCCACCCCGTGTGTTCTTCTGAGAATGCAGAACCTCCTAGGATGGGAGGCTAACAGGAAATCATGTGCAGCAATGACCCCAGTGAGAGGAAATTACCACATTTTTGCCATGAATATAGATTCATATTCATAATTTTAAATGTTTAAAATATTCTTGTTGGAATAAGCTGCAAAGTCAGTGCATCCGTCTCAGGAGTAAAGTGATATGGTACCCATACAGCAGTGAGACATAAATAATCATGCTACAAGTCATGTCCTCTATTAAAGGGTCTGATATGACCTGTTTCAAACTGAAGAGAAGTAATCTGTGAAAAAAAGGATTGGTAGACACCTAATGTAAAGTAAGACCCCTTCCCTTTTATTCCTTTTACATCAGCCAACTAGTTGATTCAGCCACTTCAGATGAAACAGGGTTTAGATTCCATTTGATTATGATTTGCAAACTTGAATCCTGACTCAATGCACAGAATCTACATTGCTAGATGTTTATTTTAAATTAAATTGGATTCTATTTTTTCTTGGTGTGATCCCTTCTTATTCTCTGAGTCTTCTCTTTATAGTCTGCATATGAGTAAAGACATGTTCATATTTTAGTGTCAGCATTGGACATAAAGCCAAACAAGCCCAGCATGCCTATACTTTAGAGGTGAGCCTCCAGATCTCTCCATCTTCCATTCTCATTAAACAAAATCTCTGAAATTTGTGCTCTGTGGCTGCCTTCTAGTATGAGGAAGTGGTGCAATGGATGATGCATGGACTGGCCTCCAGGGGACCTGAGTAGTATTCCCAGCTCTGCCATTTGCTGGGTAATATCCCGCAACTCATTTAACATTTTTGTGTCTCAGTTTCTCCAACTGTGACAGTGAGGCTAGTGGGCCAGCATCTCTCACTGAAATCAATAATAGGTTCCTATTGAGTTCAGTGGCACTTCAGTGCTTTGAGATTTGTGGGGGGAAAAAAAGCTAATTGTTGCTTTTAATACATTTTCCTTGGATGTCATTCACTAGTTTTACCTCACATGAGTGTGAGTCAGATTTATTCTTAGCCTGTTCCTTTACCAGTATGAAACATAACCTTTTATACAAAGGTTTATCAGAATTTTTATAATCATCTGTTCTGCTCAATCCTTTTCTAATGTTTCATAAATATTTTTCCTTAATTTCCCTTAGATATCTACAGTATAATGCAAACATACTTCCATACTCCCACATAATGTAATACAAATGGAAGGGACAAGACAGTATTATTCAAAAATTTTCAGATTATGAAATAATAAGTATTAGTTGACATGCCCCAGAGAGACATGACTGACCAGCTGCTCTGGGTGAAACAAGTAAATAGAAAAATCCTTTATTAATGATGTACTCTGCAGTAGGTTGTATCTGGAGAATTCTGTAGAAATGGACCCTTTTTCATCCCTACCCTATAAATGAAATAAGGAGGATACTGAGTTCCTAGAGGTCTGGTAGGCGCATAAACAGTGCAAAAATCCATACGGAACAGTCACATTGAGAGAGGATTTCAGCTTTGGTAATCCCTACATCTTGCATTTTCGTTGGCTTCCTTTAGTCGGCTAAAGACTGTGGGTGAGACTTTCCAAATATAGACAACCAAAATCCTGACCAAAAAATACACACATTCTCAGGAGTAGATTAAAGCAGGATTCATGGATCTGGGCCTTAGGTTTGGAGGGGGCCACTCTAACCACAGTGTTTGAATTGAACTACCCACCAGGCTCTAGCGTTAGGGCTGTGGAGTAGGAGGTAGAGCTGACAGGCTGTGGAGGTGGTTGAGTCATGGGAATTTTTACTGTAGTTTGGATGGATTTGGTTATTTTATTGCAGTACTCTGGCTTGCTTGAGGCATGTGGTTGGCCTGACTCCAGGTCTTCTTTAGTTTGACTCTACCCCAGCAGTGGGTCACTTTGTCCCACAAATCGTTTACTCACAGAGAATGCACTTACTCTGTTTCTGATGTGAGAAGGAAGACAGGTTAGCCATGGTAACAGCGGAAGTTTTGTGTACTAATATGAACTCGTTGAATAACTTAGGTTGTGACAGTGGTGGTGAGACACTCTCCTTTGGCTCTCTCTTTTCCAGGCCAAGTGAACCCAGCTTGCTCAGCTGCTGCCTCAAGTCACGTACTCCAGCCCTTGGTCCTCCTTGGTGGCCCTCAGCTTTACTTGCTCCAGTTTGTCAGTGCCCCAGAATTGGATGCAGTACTCCAGATGTGGTCTCACGAGTGCTGAATAGAGGGAAATAATCACTTCCTTGACTTGCTGGTTATTTTCTTAATAAAACAGCCCAGTATGAGGCTGGCTTTTAATGCTGCAAAGATGCACTCTGATTCATGTTCAATTTGTCCTCTAGGAGCCCCAGGTCCTTTTTGCAAAGCTGCTTTCTAGTCAGTTGGCCTCTAGACTATCCCAGATGCAGGACTTAGTATTCGCCTTTGTTGAACAGCATAAACTCATGTATACCTTTAGGTACAGGTGCTCATTTCACACACATAATGCATTATTGCAAATACAATTATCTGCTTGTACATGTATCCATCAGGTTTATGGACACATTTTGCCCGTTTTTTTTGTTGACAGCCTCATTGTTTTCAGAGAGCAATAAACCAGTAAAATTCCTAAATGTCATATATATGCAGGGACATTTCTCATAGAACTCTTCTAACGATAAACCTCTCTGTTAGGTAGGGTTCTGTTTTATTTTTCACTTGCTCTCCTTGACTTTTCTAATTCTGAGATAAAGGCAGTGAGAACTGCATGAGGTATATTGGCATAATCAGTAACACAGACTTGTCTGGACCTCAGGAGATAAGTCTGCACTGTATCAACAGACGGCACCTAAGAATGCTTTTCAAAGAAAAAAGTTTCCTCTATCTTGCAAAGGGAGCTTCCTCCTGTTGTCTTTATTGGAGGTCAGATTGCTGATCGGCCTCCTCCAGAGTTGGAGAAATTCCTCTGAAGACCTTTTGAATTGCATTTCAATTAGAGAGGGGGCTGCCCTTGCAGGTCCATTTTATTTCCAAGCCACCCCGTGGCTTCTCAGAGGTGATGTTTTGGAATCCCCATTTCAGGTAAAAAAGAAAACCCTCTTCTGGCAGCCTCCAACAGAAATGTACCCAAAAAGGCATATCTGATTTATTTAGAGAGAATCAAGTGCTCTCTGTAGATAATGTTTGCAGAGTGTAAATCTCTCACAAATTAGGCGTTCAGAGGAATGCGGTCATCAGCAAGGAGTTACAGGGCAACATCAATTTTTAGTGGCTGTTAACTACAAAAGACAAACGATTCAGAATAATTTGATTTTACAGATTTAAAATGTTCAAATTTTTATTTCACAATTTACAATACAAAATAAGTACTCTAATTTTCAGATGTGCTGGTGGATGCTAAGAATTTCAAAATCTGCTGATGTAACACTATAAGCTTTTGAGCTTAACCTGCTTTAAAAAAGGAAGCAGTTACTAAGATAGAAGGAGATGGATTGAAAATACTCCAGGATTATTCAAATGCCAGACCCCAGTCTGGGTTTGGGCTGTGTGTAAATTTTGTTTGGTCTTTCCCAGGTCCGTGAGAGATGAAGTCCCTAGCATTCTTGTGGGAGATCCTGTATTTCATACTGTTTTGTCATTCTTTCAGAGATCTGGAGTTTGTCCACTATTTCCTACAGAGAAAACCTTGGTTAAAAATGCCCAGAGAATCCCTGTAAAGGGAACTGCACTTTAGTAAAAATTAAATGAGAAGTCTTGTTCCAGTGATTTAATAAAGGCAACAGGTTATATCTTTACTGATTCTGGCTTATTTCCTCTACATAAAATATGACTTTTTGCTGCCTTTGATAATAAAACATCTACCAGACACTTATTATTGTTATTGAAGCCATTGCAGTGTATAATTGTTAGTACAAGAATGAAAAGTTCTGAGTAAAAAAATTGAGGGAAAGATATGAGTGGAAGTTAACTTTTGTTAAGTGTAATTAATATATATGAAAACACAAAATGTTTGTTTTTCAGTTTCCTATCACATTTTCCATCTGGCCTCTGCTAAGCTTTTAAACTTCCACTTCCTCTGTGTAGTTTTGCAATATTGCTATTCACAGGAAGTAAGAGGAAGAGCTTTATGAGGGATACATTACAAATAGACTGTATGAAGGTTGTTTGGACAGAATAGCTGGGCTCAAATCTGATCTGACCTAAACTGAAGACCCCTCAATGGAAGTATGAAATTAATTTTGTTTGTGATCCGGTGCTTCATTCTGGGGCACTGGTTATTTTTTGTACAAATTACTGATAGTTTTTCCTGATGCTTTTCATCTGTGCTCTCAAAGCACCTTATTAAGCAAGAATGAAGGTTTTTTACAGTTTTTAGACTTGGTAACTGCAAATAGAATCTGTGTCTAAGAAGTGCTTCAAAGGCCAGGAGCTGGTAAGCAGACATCACTGATATGCTGAGCAAGGTCCTTTTATTCCCAGTTCAACATACAATCAATATGCTGCTTTCCAGCGCAAATGTCTGTTTCACAGACTGAAGAACAGCAGAGCTCTCAACAGCTTGTGAAAACAAGAATAAAGCAATCAATTATAGCTTTGTGTCTTGATTGCAAAGAGATTGGTCATAGGACTCATGAATGTGACAAGAACGTAAAGGCACCGGCGAATTTCATTGTTCTGCTCAGATTTCCCTCAACAACAGGAACCCAAAATCCCAGTATGGAGAAGCCTTCTACTTGCATAGTTTTGTAACAGCAGCACTGAGGTTACTGCAATTTACATGTTACATGGCAAAGCTGTAGAAGCCTACATAGATCTATTCTTTCCTTTTTTTCCCCCTCCGATGCATTTTTTCTTTCATCACTGAAGCCGGCTAGAGAGCCTTCTAGTGTGAAATTTGAGAGGATAGCCAAACTTCCTCTCCTCTAAATGCTCCAAACGATTCATGAGCTCAAAATCTGCATCAGTATCAACATCTAAGTTTCACAAATGGTATCTATCTTACTAATTACCTGATCCAAGCCTCCAGACTTCAAACTACAAATATGAATATCCCCTGACTTTAATCAATCTCCAGTCCAGCTACAGGACACTTATTCTGTTACTCACTTCTTGCAAGTTTCACTTTTTATTAATATCTCTTTTCAGAAAAGTAAATTAATTGTCATAAATGTAGTGATTTAAGTAATTTTTTTTTCCTGAGAGCTTGAAGGAATCCATAACAATACATTTACAAATCTTTCCTTCCACTTGTGTCTTCTTCTGCCTTCCCTTTCCCAGCCCACAGGTATAGCAAAACAGGATTGCAAGATGAGCCTTACAAAGTCTATGAACACAAGCTTGTAAATCTGGCTCTAGAACAAGCTCTATTATTTTTAACTGCTTTTGTGTAAGACAGGAGGCTATGTAAAGAACAGGATGTTTTGAACATTGAACTCTGGTGCATGACCTAATACTGCTGCTACAGTTTTGATGTAATTTCTCTGCAGGTGTCAAACGCATCATAAAGAGCATGCTACTGGGATGTTCAACGTTTGGCATATGTAAGCCCAGCGGACTTACTGGTACTTCTTTTATCAACAGAAATGCCAAGTTTGCAGTTTGTGTTATACACAATTTCAATTACAACACAGCCTATTCTTGCAGTTTATTTAGATTTTCTTGTATTTTTAAATGACTCTAGACAGGATACTTAACAAACTTTTGTGAATCTTCACTGTTTTAGGAGATGCATGAGGTGAATCACTTCTATCTTCATTGGAGTCTAGGGCTGCTGAATTTTGTTTAAGCAGGGAAGGATAATTGTATTCCTACGTACTCTGCAGGATGGCTTTGCAGCCAGGTTCTCAGTTGCTCATCTTGCCTCAATCCCTCAGGGAAATTCACTGACACAGAATGTGATCCTTCCAAATAATGCAGGTGTCAGAGGTCCATGTAAGAGGAAGGTTTGGCAGAATCTCTTGTGGAAATTTACACAACATCTGCCCACACAATGGCTTGACAATAATGTCCTTTTTTCAGTTGTCAGGTGCATTGGAATGTGCAGAGAAGAAAACCCAAAGAAAATAGTAGATACAAGATTCTAATGCGTGAATAAAAGCCAGTTATGTTGGAAATATGAACCGTGATTTATTTTGCAAGCAATTTTTCTTGACTCATTAGTACCTGCTGTCTTGCAAGAGGGCATTTCACATTAATTGAGACGTTAAAGCAAGAAGATATTATAATACTTTTGTAAATTAATTTCGTATTTTTTTTTAAACTTTGGTCAAGGAAATTTGCCTTTCTGACCACTAAAGCTGTGGTTAAGTCTGCACTTATAATACACAATGGCTTGACTTTACATTGTAAAAACATGGCTCAAACTAAAGTGGAAGAGCACCATTGCTGTGAGTTAGGAGGGTAGTACTGAGAGGGACTTCTCTGAGGAGGGAATGCACTATTTGTTCTGCCGTTCCTATCTGTCTCACCCATTCAATTTCAACACCCTCTTCATGCTTCACTCATTTTCTGTCCTGGCTTCTAGATACATTCCTCCATGGTCACTTAGCATTGTCTGATATCATCTTACCATCATACATGATTCTTTACAGACAACTATTATCAGCTTTACGCTCACTTATTCTCAAATTAGTGCCATTATTGTGGTGGATGAGCTAAGAACTGTGCTGCTCTTGGTGTCCTCTGAGTATCACATTTCTTCTGGGCGACTCATTCAACATGGGGTGGGAAAAGTCACATTCCTCGCTAAATTTGGCTGATGTCTAATGAGACCCGCCTGTGTTGCCTTTCTGTGTGGAAATGCTAGCTGTTGAAAACACCTGTTCAGTCACCCAGTTCGTATTTCTGTCAGTGTAAGGGAAGTTCCCGTTGTGCATTTAGCTGTGCTTTTGCCAGAGTCAGTTTTTGAGGTAATTTTGATCCTAATCTTGTTGTCCTGATTCGATACACATTTTGTCCTGCTATAAATGACTGTACAAGGTATAAAACGATGACACCTGTCTTTGTGAGCTAGTTGGGGCTGGACAGTGGGATGAGAAGAAGAGGAAGGCAGTGTGCCTTCTTCTGGTCCTCACAGAAGAGCTAGTAATGTGACACATATATTTTGTGCAAAGACTTGTCCTCAGTGGCACATGCATTCCTGCTTGCTTGCTGGGGTCTTGTTGAACTTCTCAATTGCCCTGCATCTAAAATAATGATCTCAGTGCTTCCAGTGTTTGAAAACCCATTATGAACTTCATGCATAAGAATAATCATATTTAATTTAATTATTTAATTGTGTATGATTACGTATCTTCTTTATGGTCAGAATCAGGCCACCTGATACCTTAGAGGATTAATTTTACCTAGAGGGAAGAGAGCTTACTACCCCATCCTCTGAATGGAGTGCTAAGGAAAATCAAGTCCCATAGAGAACTGTACGTTATATTGCCAAGTCTTACAGCTTTATTTCAAATCCAATGATATTTGACATTTTTAAGCCTTCATTCCTTAAGTTCAAGGGATACTGCAAGAATCTGAGCATTCCTTTTAAAAAAGAGTTTCATAATCTTACAGCGTGTCAGGAGGCTTTGAAAACTCACAAATTAGGAGAAACGAAAGGATGCTGCATATAGCCACTGGAAAATCTTACGCCTGATGTTTTTTCAGATTTGATTCACAATTTTTGAAAATTTGGAACAGCAGACAATACTTCTATCTTATTAAGGTGCTGCCATTTAACCCAGATGGTACCCTGAGGATAGCCTCTCTGGCAAAGGAGAGTCTTTAAAATGCAGACCTCATCTTTGGGAGTGCTTGGCACAATGGGACGGGGAGCTTTTGCTGAGAATTTCAGGCACAACCACAATAAAAATAATAAATAAGTGAGGCTTCTCATTCTACCCAGAGATGTTGTATAGAACTGCTGTTAAAGTGCACATTTGCAAATAAAAGCAGCCTAAATTTAACTATGACTCAATTACACTAAATCTGACCCACTTTTGTTCTGTGTTTCAATTTAACACTTATTTACATTCCTAGACTTGGCGCTGTTGGAAGAGAAGGGAGGGGGAGCAGGCATTTTCATCCTCAGAATTGCTATAAAAAAATGGTGATTAGGAAAACACAGCTACAGTCAGCCTGAAGCTGGGTAGCTCATTTGAACCCACTATAAAGGATCGTTTTCTCATCCTATTAAAACTCAGTTAGCAACGGCTGCGTAGGCGGCAGGAGATCAGAAATGAACGTCCAACTTGGAGTCCGTACAACTGGGGTCGTGTCCAAAGCAAACTGCCTGATTAGTGAAACAATTTGTTTTTTACTATGACAGCAAATAGGTAAATCTTGTGAGCATCAGGAAATCCTGGAGGATTTTGAATGGGAGCGCTGACTGGTTTGCAAGTTGCACTTTGATTAGAAGGCGTCCTTGCCTCTGCTTTTCATGCTCATGTTGCAGTGACATAAACAAGAGGCACTCAGTTTGCTAAGGGCATTTATTTCTCACTCTCTGCCTCTTTCTCTCTCTCTCTCTCTCTCGTTTTCACAATCTACGTGTAATGATTAATTGGCCGTGTTTTCCCAGCTATTTTTTGTTTCCCTTACCCTGGTTACAAGTCGTACTGAACCAGTATATCCATAGGGACCTATAGACAGCCAACACTGCCAAACGATATGCAGCATTCCCCTTTCTCTCTAAGTGTAAAACATTTACAAGTAAATTTACAAATGCATTAAGAACATTTCCTCCGTTGGCTCTTAGTGTTTATTTCTTCCCCTTCTCCTCCAGGGAGCGAACACCTTCCAGGCCCTCAACTTTCACACACTTGCCCTCCCGTTATTTGCCTTCTTCCCTCCCTCCCTGTCGCCCCTTTCCCTCCTCTCCCTCCTCCTCCTCTTCCTTTTCCAGCTCAGCGGCGCAAATTTCTGTTTGTGCCAGTGGGGCGGCCTGGCGAGACCGCAATTGCTCTACCCCACAGATTGACGAGCCCTCAGATGCCGATTTACTGTACATGGCAGCCACGCTGGAGCCGCGGCACATCTGGAGTGGAGTAAGCTTACTCAGAAACAGGGGCCAGCTCCAGCCGGAGCCAACGGAGCTGAGCGCGGCGCTGAAAGGCAGCCCTCCTGCCTCCCCTTCCCTCCTCCCAGGGTACATTTCCTAATGTAAACAGAGGCCAGGGGGGAAGGACACAGTAACTCTTTGCTGCGTGTTTGTCATTTCGTGTTCTTTATCTGCTTGAGGTCAAACTGGAGCTCTGGAAAAAACAGAAGCTTTGCTTTTATTCTAAATAGCTGAAAGCCAGTGCTGCTGAAGGGGGAGAAAAAAAAGAAAAAGAAAAAAAAGAAAAAGAAAGAGTTTGCTTTTGTGTTTATTTGTTCCACTTTATGGTAATTTGGGGGATAATTTCATTATCTGCAGCCAAATTGAAAACAAGCTGTTGTCTATGCTAACGATACCAGCATATTATTTTATGTACAGTAGGCGTGGAGCTCTTTAAACCACAAGTGGACTGGATTTCTGCTTACAGCTGTACTACTTTAACATTTTTTTATAGTCACAAAATGAGACTTTCCTTTTATTATCTGGAAACAAAAAAGATTACTGATGGCTGCTTTGTTTTACAGAATGGTGAATACCTTTCAGGGCCCGGTGCCAGCCTGCTGTCCCACAAACGCATTTTACCTACGTTACTGCAAAGGAAAAGCGCACTCATTTTGGGGCAGATATGCTGATTTTATAGTCCAGTTCTCTGGACTGATGGATTTTAGTCTCTGTAAAGAGGTGGGAGAGATTTTTGAGGCATTTACTGACTGTCAGCAGTCTGGAAGAGACCTCTGTGATTCTTTACAAGTTTTATATAATTTTTATTTCTCCTTTCTAATAACAAAATTATAAAGTTAATAGGTTAGTTGTTCAAATGATGTTAAAATCATAAATGTGCAATTTAGAATGGCTTTCCCTGCTTGATATTCCTTGCAACTTCTTGGATTTTGCAGTGAATAAAGGAGAGAAAACAAACCTCAGAGAACGTTGCTGATAACCTATTGATGTTGATTTAGCGGTCTTAAAAGACGATAATAAAAGTCTTATTCAGATGAAAGCAGTGGTTTTGCCAGTATGGAGACTGTTGAAAAATCTTGCCCAGTAAATGTATGAATAAACCACTGCGGCTCAGCTCCTAAGCCATTTTTGTCTGTAGGAGTATAAAATCTTTGATCATCACATGGTTTTCTAGGGATGTTGGTTCATTGTTGCCTCTCCGTTCATGGGCCATGCTTGGAATTTCAGATTTCTGATGGATTAAATTCCAGATGAGTAGGTTGCTCCCATGACTTTCAGTGAAGGCAAACTCTCTATCATGCAGGAAAACTTGGGCTGGGCTGCAAGTGTGGCTGGACAGCAGTTATTGTACAAAGGTAGTGCAAAGTTTCAGCAGTGCATTCCCCATCCCCCCACAGGGCTCTTCTGATTGCTGTTGTATATTCCGTATACTTCTATATGAGATAGCAATATAGGTTTCATATTTCTATATTACTGTTTTTAATGGATACTCTTTTAGTTGATTTTAGTAATTTTTTTCACAATTGTGTTTTCTCTTACTTTTGTAGCACTTCAGATCCCAGTAGGAAGGGGCCAAAGTTCCTTATAAACAATGTTGGCCAAATCTCAGCCTTCTCATCAAGGGAAGTAGTAAGCATTACCTCCTTTTGGCCACTTAGAAACCACTCGAAGTGAAATTCAGTAAAGAGTGGACTGTCTGTGTGGCAGAAGTGCTGCTCAGCTTGGAAAGATTGAATCGCACATCTCCGATGTCTCTAATAACCTGTCTTTGTCTGAAATCAGAAGCAGCACCATGGGTACAGGAACAAATACAGGGATGGTACACAATTTTGCATGATCTACAGGATTAATGAGGTAGCTAAAATTGTTTCTTTGGGGTGAAATTATTTATTTGGAAAAAACCACACGTCTACACAGAAAAGCTGATGAAACCAGTCTCAAAAGCAAGGCTGTTTGGCAAACTCCAGAGAGACCTTGGCAGTTGACTGAAATCTAAACTTTTTTCAGAGACAGTTGTTTTTTGGCTAAGTTCTGCAAGCCTCCAGGGCTCTGGCTGGCAGACCATTGCTCAGCCTTCTGACTGCCAGGGGATTGATGGCCTATCATTGCAGGATTGCCCACCAAGTAGTCTACCTTTGAACTAAAGACCTTAGAGCTTCGAGGTTTCAAAACTGGGACAACACTTGTTTTGAAACTTTGTTGATATGTTTTAGTATGCATTGGAAATACTTTGATTTCAATGAATTACCAAATCCTGAACCCAAAAAGTGTTCCACAGAAGTTTTTTGAACAGCTTTATTCCAGTCTAAGTTTAATAATCCCAAGGGGAAAAAAAGTTTCTCCATAAAGTAGAAATAAAACAGAATCCAGTGAATGAGTCTGAAGCAGGATTTCTCTGACCCCTCTTTACTGGGCAACTCTGCCTGTAATCCCACCGGTGTCCTTGGACCTGGAATAGACTGGTCTGGGCTCAGTTACACAGTTCTCGTCTTAATTTTAAGTGTGGTATCCTGATAGGAATTGCTTAAGCAAGGGGTTCCCTCCTCCCTCCCCCCACTCCCGCCGCCTTTCCATTTAGTGCGCATTTGAAATGGATTCAACTCCTTGTTTTGCAATGCCAAAAGTGTCCATGGAGTCTTGAAATGATATCTTGGTAGATGACTACGCATCCTACTGATTATGCTATTGTTATTATATTAATAGCATGTTCTTCAACTTAGGCAATGTGCAGGTGCAAAACTCTCACACAGCAGTACATAACTCTTTCATCTGCCATTTCTTGCCAGTAGATTTCCTGCTCCTATGAATGTTTCTTGTGAAATTTCTGGAGAATAGCTGTTGGAGTTTTGCCAGTTGTAAGAAAACAAATACACAAACAACCCCTTTCCAAAACTCAACAACCTCCCCCTGCCCCAGTCCTTTTTTTTTGGAAACGGCTACTTCATAGTGGATGTTCTACATCTAACCAAAAATACCAGTGCTGAAAAATTAACATTGTGAATTAATGTAGCAAAGGTAAAAGCTTTACTAGAGTGGTGCCAATAATGTCTCCATGGAGTGCCTATATATTGGTATGTCCTTTTGGCTCACGTGGGTGCCTCACTTTAAATATGTGCCCATGCCTGTCCTTACTCAGTCATTCACTTTGTTAACACTTCTTTCAAATCCTATCCAGATATAGATAATAATAATAATAATCATCAATTTTTAGAGAAGCCTTAATTCAGGTGTTTTTTTTTTTTTTTAGGTAAACACAACTTTGGGATCTACACATATGCTCAAACAGCAGTGCAACCTGTGGACTCACATTCACAAACTATATTTATTCCAGTAGGCTTCATGCTTTGTGACAATCATCCAGAAATGAAGACAGAGGAGCACTTTGAGAATCAGAGGGGATTTCAGGGTTTGAAAAGTGTATCAGTAGGTGTTAGTATTCAAAAACATATGTGTGTGGGAAAAGGGCACTTACAGTAATCCAGCTATTAGTACTGTACTTTGAAAGGCAATAGATCTCTTTAACATCTAAATAAACTGAGAAATCTGCCTAGAAATAAAAGGAATGTCCAGTTTCAAGTGTGTTATTTCCTCTCAGTGTGATTTTTTACAGTATTCTCCTTCATGTTTTTTGCAAAATGTTATTGACATTTGAATGGTATTTCAGCATAAGATTATGACATGCGAAAGTCAAACACCGACCTTTGCAATACTTTTGACCCCAGGATAAACTGTAAAAAATGATCCTATTGTACTTTCTTTGCCTGCTTTCGGTGTTTTGTTTTGTTAAAGCAGCAGAGGATTCATTGAACTGGAGCCTGCCATTTGTTATTGGCATTTCTCAGAAGAGTAAGAACAGTCATCAATTATATATTTCTCCAATAAAACCATAAACTCGGTATATATATGTTAAGATTATCGTTCTACCCCAAATATATATGTATCCTAAAAATAAATCACAATAAATGTTAGACTAAGCAAAAATGAAGAACAGCAAAAGAATGGAGCAGATGAAAAATGTGGG
The DNA here is from genome assembly GCA_013396735.1 of Grallaria varia. Taxonomy (NCBI): domain Eukaryota; kingdom Metazoa; phylum Chordata; class Aves; order Passeriformes; family Formicariidae; genus Grallaria; species Grallaria varia. The sequence continues at coordinate 306,123 of VWZG01006212.1, read as the reverse complement.
GAAAAAAGTAAGAAGAAAACCAAAACAATACAAAATGCAGGCATTAAGTAATATAGTGGATATGAGAAAAAAATCTTAAAGATGAAGTTATGAGAGAGAGAAAAAGGAAACTATTCATAAATTGTTGCAAAAGCACAATTTATTTTTACCTGGCAGGTGAAATTGTGATCACAGTCATAGCAGTCAAGTCAGGTGTCCTGAAACACAACAAATAAAACCCAAGGCCTTTTAAATACCTAAGATTAAATAAAGATTCTAATGAATTTCAGTGTTCATCAAATGCTGATTTAATAACAGTCTCAGGCCAGACATTTTTCTCTATCAAGTTTAAACTGAGTTATACGAGTAAGAATTGCAATATTCTAAAGGATGACCCCCTTCTCAGATTTTTCTGAAGGAAGAAATGAGAGCTGGAA
>VWZG01006212.1:289117-301964 GCA_013396735.1 Grallaria varia | reverse complement strand
TTTTTTTTTTTTTCCCCCAGGAATATTACCTAAGGCATGCACTTCACTTCTAAATAAGCTACAATTCAGGAAGCATTTATGTAATCTCTCTACAGCAGGAATGTTCAGAAATATTCACATTTGAAAATGCTGTTGTACGAGGACATCTCAATAGCTAAGTCTGTATGAATAGCTTAATCTTTGGCAAAGTCCAAAAAAGCTGTTGCCATGCTTGGAACAGACTCTATGTTAGCATCTGAAAAAAAGTGTGTCTCGCTATCTTAGTTTTCCAAGGTCCTTCTACAGTGAAGAACATGCAAGTGAGAAATCCTTCCAGTGAAGAGCATTCAAATGAGAAATCCTTCCAGTGAAGATGCCTGTAGAGATGTCTGTCTCTGCTGATTATAGAAGAAGCATCTGTAATCTAAGCATCTTCCAGAAGATGTTTAAAACTTAGGAAGTTAGGTGAGATGAATCCTTTTGCTTACATTTACATATAAAGCTTCTACAATGTAGATTCCCAGAACATGACCTTTCAAGCTTAACCTGATATCTGAACCAGTGGCTGAAGCCAGACTCCCTGGCATTTCCCACTGTGCTGTCTGGATGTGAAAAGGCTTAAGGAGTCAGATCCAGAACAAGAACATCTACTTACCATGCTGCGTTCATGTGGGCATCGAAACTGCAGATCACCATTATGTAAACAAACTCAAAAGAGTCACTTAGGCTAGCAATTCTGCGGCTTGTATATCTTTGACTTTCCTTCTGAAAGCTGTTCTTTGTCAGTTTAAAATACAAATGGCATTTTACCTTCACTCCGAAGAGTGGTCTACAAGTGACTCTGGTCATCACAGTCAATGATGAGCTGCTGCAAGAGAAACCAGGATTCACAAGAGTATCCATAGTTCTGCATCAGATCAATACTTTCACTACAGAAACTTTGAATTTGGTGAACAGTCAACTCTCAAGTTTACTTATCCTGGATTTGATATGTCAGAGTTGGAAAATTCTGTTCAACAGAAACATGGCTATTGCAAGACATTTATGAACCAAGCAATTAACTGAATTTCTTTTAGAAAAATCTAGTACAGAGATTTCTGTAGAACACAGGGGCAGCAATGGGAAAGGCATAGTCTAGTGTTTCAGAGTTATACAGAACATAGTGTTGTGTCAAAAGTAGTAGTGCAAATGGCACATGAAAATGGATGAGTCTACAGTCTCAATAACACTCCACAAATAAATGGAAACTTTTGCATGAGTGGAATTTTGGAAGTCATATGAAGGTAAGAATTACCATTTTTGCTCAGACCGAAATCCTGTCTTGGTGAACATCATGTCTTTGGTACTTCTATTCTCTTTCTATTTGCATCTCAGTTATGTCCAGAATTACCAGTAAAATCAAGATTCTGCTACCTAAGCATACAGTCAAAGTCATTCTCTGCCCCAAAGAATTTACAGTCTGAAGCTGGGAGAACCTCCAAATTGTTGGAGCTTGCCCTACTGACATAAAATGATCTGTCTTTCACTCTGGCAAAATATCCTAAGCATCTACTTAAAGGGTGTTGAGTGACCTCATTTAAACCAATACTTAGGATTAGGAACACTGTTTGTTTAAACTGTTTTGAGATCCGAGATATTAGAAACTTTGGAAGTCTAAAGATTTATTAACTGGCTTAATATGTTTTTGTGTTTATTTGTAGATGCAGAACCTATGCAATATAAAATTTAACAGCTAAGACTAGTAATGAAATTTCACCAGGAAAATGAAGTCCTGTTAACAATTTGCTGACATTTGTGAAAACCCCTAAATCCTTCCAAATCTGCTTCCAGGTATTCATATGCAAGAATCTGAGATCTTTTGCATTGCAAATATTAGCAAATGCTTTTTAAATCATGGTTGCTTTTCACACGCCGTTTATATAAGAGCTTTCTGAGTAGCAGCAAATTGTAGTCCTATTAAATTTCAGTTCACCTTGACACTGGTACTTGAGTAAAAAATGATTTTTTGGGAGTATTTTATAGACGCTCCAAGAGTATATGTCAGCCATTAAGGATCTGAATAAAGGGTTACAAATAAGAAAAAAAGCTATTAATAATGAATGGGGAAAGTCCTGTCTCTTTTACACATGTGAGCAGTTCAGTCAGTTTACTAATCACTATATCTGAACAGAGGAGACTGTGTATGCCATTTCACCACTTTTTGAATTTCTCTGTTTATGTGTGAGGAGAGCAGCAAATAGAAACAAAATAAAAAATTTACTTTGGAGTCTTGGGACAATTACCAGCTTTGGATAACATTCTGTGTAAGGCAGCCATTTAATTTTTAAAGAATATTTTTTTAAAAAGACAGCAGCTTTTAATTTTTCAATCCTAATTCTTCTCTGTGGGTTTATTTCTAGGATATTCATCCTAGTTTAAATTTAACCATCTGGAGAGTGTAAGCACAAGTGGGAAATTGAGAGAAATTTTTGCCTTTTTTTCTTTCTCTTGTATAGAGAAAGTTTGTCAAGCCTATTGGTGAGTCATGTCCAGCAGTTTTAATAATTTAGTCTCATCATTCATTAATTCACTAGAGATGATAATGTTTTTTGATCATTTACAGTTTTGCATCTTAATGATTCTACCATCTTACCCTAAGGAGTGCAGAACTGGGGCAGGCAGGAAAATAGGAATATTTGCAGTTCAGTAATATAAAATGAATTAATCTGCAAGACTGACTCTTACTCCTTTTTAACCCTCATTAGTATCCTTTTCACTCCCTTTTCCTCATCTTCTTCTGTAGTTCAACTCCCAGTTGTATGGATCCCTGGGAGGTTCAGTGAGGAGGATGAGCAGCCCCAGCACCCTCAGTGTACAGCCAAAACTGCATCCAGCTTTTGCATCCCAGTGGTCTCTTTGTGGACAGAGGAGGTAGCAATCACAGGCACTAGAACCAAAATGTGCAGTTGCAAATTCTTCCTGATGTGTTTTTGTTCATGCCTTCCTAAAAGATTTGCCAGAGCTTGAAGCAGCCTGAGCATTTAAAATTTAGCTTTACTCCTCTGACACTGGCTCTTTCTCTTCCATTTGCACTGCTTTCCTTTTTGAAATTTCCAGGAGGAATGTGGTGGCAGAGCTGTCTATAATCTGTGTATGCACAGAGAGTGTGTCTTCATGTTACCGCAGGCCCAAAATCGAGGTGGTTGTCTGCTTTAATTTATGGCTCTTCTTGAACTGAATGAGACATCTCCTGAAGCTGAACCTGCTGTGGTTTTGTGTCATTGGTGGCCTCATTTTGATCTGCTCTAAACCCAATAATTGGAGCAATGCAGTTGTGCCAAACAACTACTGCAAATACACTGAAGAGGAAGGTACTAGAAAGAAAAGCACCTCTGCAGAACTTCTTTTCCATGTTCCTATCATTTCTATAAAAAAAACTCTGATGAGGAAAGTGGGAATTTGGTGTGGGGAGTGGGAAGAAGACACTGGCTGGAAAAGCGCACGAGCTTGGGAGGGGGGTTAGCAAACCAGAGCCTCGGGCAAACTAGCTCTGTCTGGGAAAATAGAATACAGAGCTCGCAGTGACTGCAGATGTGTCCTCACTGCCAATGGGCTTAGTGGCCCAGGTTGCCTTGACAAAAGCTGAAAGTGTGCAGCAATGTTAAATCAATCTTATAATTTTCTCTATTTGTCCAAGATACCTCGTTTATCATCTGCTATTTCACCTCAGAGGGTCTTTTCTAAAAGGGCTTAGAGGACACCTTAATTAACAGAAGTGGTAATGGCTGGCAGGGAAGTAGCAGCATGTGTCCCCTTTCCTGCCCTGCCTTTTATTCGGTCAAGGAAGTCACTTGCACTTTCTTTCATCATTCCTCCTCCTACTCTCTCCCTCCCCCTGTCCTGACTCCCTGCCCAGATTCAAGAGCTTGAAGGTCTGCTGGTGGCAGCCGTGGTGGCTGCAGGGAGGAGGGAAGGGGAGGAAAAGCAGAGGGAGTAAAATAAGTGTCAAGGAATTCATTGTCTGTTCTCCACCTGTTGTTATTCTGGTCCCAATCAACCTGCTAGCCAGGCTGGAGCCAGTGGCCATCTGGAAACACTGCTCTGTTTATAAACTTGGCATGAAGCAGCACTCCCGGGCCCTGACCTCCCACACAAATCTGGAAACAATTAGAGCAAGATGATAGGCAGTCAGGCAGGGAAAGGAGGGGAGGGAAAGAGCCCGTGAGAGAGGAGGCTTCAGAGAAGGGGAAAAACAGACAGAGTGAAGGGGAGCATGGAGAAGGTGGCAAATGTTTCTGAGATGAAAATATTTATGCCCACCTTAAATGACCACTGGCTCATTAATTATTGCCCTTGCCAAAACAACTTTTTTTTCCATGAAGGCTAAGGCATGCCTCCTTGCCTCCCCCAGCAGCACAGGTTTTCCAAATTATATTGTATGTTTTACACTGCTAGAAGTTTGCCTTTACAACTCTTAGGAAATTGAGATGGGTCTGTTAAGCACACATGCTCAGACCCATACATGTTCTGTACTTACTGGTACTGAAAACTGGAGTCCAAATAGAATCATAGAATCATAGAATTGATTGGGTTGGAAAAGACCTCCGAGATCATCAAGTCCGGCCCTTGGTCCAGCTCCAGTCTGTTTACTAGATCATGGCATTCAGTATTGCAGCTCCCGCCCATCTCTGCAAGAGTAATGTCTTTCTCTGCTACTCACACACCCCAGCACACTGCTTTCCAGAAAGGGTGGCTGCCAGTCTCCAGCCCTCTGGAGTGTGGGAGTCATTTGGGCTCAATTCTCACAAGCCTTCTCGCACTCCACCCTACCCACCCACTCCTATTGCAACTCATTGTTGTCTTTACTGGGAAGGCTGAGCTTTTCCTGGTCAAACCAGACCTTCAGTCACTGGGTTACTCCCTAGCTCCTCTTTGGATTTTGGATCCTTTCCCAGCCCTGTTCTTGTCATGCAGGTAGGCAACCTGCCTGTCAGCAACCTGTTCCAGTGGAGCCTTGAGGTGAGCAAGGAAGAGCCACATCTCATCACAAAACAAAACTGTGCATGTCACCTTCTGAATATATGGTGTGGGCAATCCTGTCCATGCTCTGGGTGGTTTTAGCATAGATAATAGAGATGCCAATGTATTAATTCACCTCTCATAATGTGCCCTGTGTAAGAGCTGGAGGAGTGAGACCTGCCTGGTCAAGACAAACCTGACATTCATTCCTTCTGGCCTGCCCAAGGGAGGGTCCCTTTTGGCTCACCTGACTAATCTGCTACTTCCACATTCTGAGAAGTCAAGTGTTGTGTTTCAGGTGCAATAAAACATTGCTCCTTCCTGGTGTGAGGAACTTCTTGTGGTGACATTGAATTTCTCTCAGAACGCATCCCAGCAGATCCCTGTACTGCACCAGGTGGGGCCCTGGCAGCCACGGTCAGAGCTGCTGCTGGGGCAGTGGGACCTGAGCCAGTGTGGCTGAGCTTACAACCCACATCGTTCTGTTTCCTTGATTTTCTGCATGCACCAACCTTAGTGTGCCTTGCTCATGAGGTACATTAAAGGTTTATCTGTCCTGTCATTCGGCCATAAAGAACTACAGCTCAAAATGCCCAACGTCATTTTTTCCGTGATGTTGGCTTCAGTGGGCTCGCCTCTGGTGTGTACCTCAGGGCAGCCTTCTGCTCTCATCAGAGTCAGTGGCTTGCTTCAAGTACTTTCTGCTGGCCACAATACAAGCATGGCCCAAGTAAGACCAAGACAACTGATAATGCTTTAATGCTGGTAATACTAGCAGAACAGAAATTATCAACTACAAGATGAGGGCTGTTTGAATTTCATGTCTCTTTAGGAGTGGTATGTTATGCCGTGGTAGTTGTGGTTTGATGGGTGAACTGTTCTGAATGCACACAGGGTCCACTCTACTTGTGTCATGCTGTATAATGGTTTCTCCATTATCTAACGGTGATTTTCCCTCAAATGGTGAGCTATCACTATTGGATACACACATAGTATCTGTGGTCTAATTCTGTGGGGTTCTGGAAGTCTTTTGGAAAGTGCTTAAAAAGACTTTTCCTCTCCAAGGGAGTTCAGTGGTTCAGACTCATTAATCTGAATGAAATATTGCTATCATAATTAGTGCTAATTGGCAGCTTTGGTTGCAGCCTCATTAGAGTCAGTGATTAGCTAAACAGAACGAAGAGGTTTTAAATGCATGTCTATACTACAGATACATAAAGGACCTTAAGGTCAATTACGGCTAAACCAGCAACATTTGGAGGACTGTTCATGTACTGCTTCTTTCCCTTACCAGAAATTTGTGTTTCACAACCACTGGTTACTTTTCTCAGATTTGCAGTAAGCATCAAGTTATTACGTTAGTGTCTGGTGTGGCTGTTCCTATGCTGACCCACTCAGGAATGCCTTTTGTTTTGACATGGCCTTGGAAACTTAAAGGACTACAAAATGTTCAACATGTAGGCATGTAAAAATAAATACAGGGAACCCACTAGACATGAATAGCAAGGAAGCTAGCAGCAATTCAGCCATAGGGCTAAGAAACAAATGGTTTCTTTATGTGGCTCTGGCTGTTCAGTAGCTGTACTTCAGAGCAATGAAATGGGTTTTAATGTTCATAAAAATGTTCAATCTGGTAAACCAATTTTTAGACTCTTACACAGTCTTGTTGAAATTGGATTCATTTGAACTGTAATATAAAATATTATGTTTACTTAACCCTTGTAAACTGATCTCCTTTGTCTTCACAAACTTGCTGGGCAGTTAAGGACCTAACATTCCTTCCACAGTTAATAAAATTTTGCATTTTTCTCTCTATTCATAAATTTAATTACAGTCAGACCCGGTTAATCAACATCAAACTTTTCTAATGCTCATTCTTTTAGATAGATTTTTATTGAAAAATACATATGACGGTCATGAACTGAGACTTTATGCATTATTTAGATTCTAAAAGTCTGCTTAGACTTTTCCTGTGTGCAGCCCTGCAGATAGTGCAACGTGCATCAACTGAGGGCTGATTGTACCTATGATGCAACCTTTAATTCATGCCAGAGACTTTGCTCTTTATAAAAGGTGATAATCCATTTCTGTCCTCATTTTTGAATCAAAGTCCCACTGATGTGAATGGCAGTTAACATTCAAAGCTGCTTCTCTGTTCTCCCCTCTACCCATTTCCTGAATTTTCATCTATCTTGCGCCAGGGCCCCTGGAGATATTCCATACAGGCATTTCTATGTTACTGCAAGTGGGCAAGAATAAACTGCATTCCATATGGCCATTAGGTAGCCTTTTTGCTACATGTATATTGTATTTCCCAAAGCACTCAGGATTTACAAAAATCCTTGAATGGTACAGTTGATATTAATCAAAGAGTCTGTGATTCAAGAATTTATGAAGAAGGATTTTGAGGTTTTCTGTCTGAAATTTTGCAGGGAATAGAGTGGCTGGCATACTGTTCAAAAATCCTAAAGCTTTTACTGGAGTTAGTTGGTAGGTAGGAGTGAAATCCCTTTGCAGCCTTAAAAGATGATATAATTTGGTGTGCATTTTTGTTAATTTAACAATGAATGCCTGGCACTTGGTTTACTGTGCATGGGTTGTTGAGCTCCTGGGGACCATTTCACCCCACTCTCAGTGTGGAATATTAAACAAAGTGCAAGATTAGAATTTTAACTAAAAATGAATAGTGAAAGAACATAGCATGTTGCAGCTTTGGCTTTCACCTCAGAGCTGATTAATGACCACAGAAGATAAACGTAAAAGGTCAAACCTATCAATTTTAAAACATGGAGCAATTACAGAGCTGCCATTTCTTAAGTTCAAGCTTCCTGCTACAGTAAGTCCTGATATTAGTGGCTTATGCCAAATGGTCAGTAAGGCTTGTGAGAGCACTTTGCGTAAGGCTGAATTTTATCAGGGCTGCTTTTCAGCTGTGAATCAGATATACCTTAGTGTGTAAGCTCAATATTCTGATATCACAAGGATAGATGTGAAGCTGTGTAGGATTTTAGCAAAGCACCTACCAAAATGAGGCAAGAAAATATGACATCCTTTTGTGTGAGGTGTTGTTTTCTACCCAGTTTTATGACACAACTACTTGAAACACTGGGAGATCAAGTGCATCACTCAAGGTCACAGATAATTTTGGTAGATCTGTCTCAAGCCTAGATTTCAGCATGAAATAACACAGCCCCTGTGAACTCCAAAAATAAGGGCAATACAAATAACTGTGTATGGCATAATCAGTAAAAGACTTTGTTGTTGCTGCTGTTGTTCGACATTTTCTTTTAAAAGAATATGTGGAGAGTACATGAAGAGTGACTAGGAAGGGAGTAAGGGAAAGAAAACACTGTGTTCTGTGCTCAGAAAACAGTAAAAAGGACTTGCACAAACTGCATTCATGTGCAGAGCTTGAATGTTTCAAAGTAATTTCTAGAGTGCCTTGTAATCACTGTCCTCAGCATCCTGTTTAAGAGAAGCTATTGACTACTTGCAGTACTTTCCTTCTATTTTTCAGTAAGATAATATGAGGCAAAGGCCAAGAGCTAACGTCAGGTTCTGTCCAAAGCACTTTTTTTTTAAACAGAGGTCTGTTAGTCGATATTTTTGAAGTGGTAGAAAGGAAGCACCGGGGCAGTGTCCTTCCTGGCTCTGCATAGCTTCCTGCACGCTTCCCTGCTGAAGAGTTAGTCAGAACCCTGCAACAATTCATGCTCAGCCTCCCACGCCATCGTCTGCCTGGCTTTGATTTTCTGAACTTGTACAATCGACTGATGGGTCTGTTCTCTGACTTAACGATGAGTGTACAGGTGGCAGAGCAAAGAGCCAGCAGAAATATCTTTGTGATTCAGAGATTGTGAACGATCTCTGTTTGTGCGTCTCTGAATACACCTGCCTTTTAATGCTATAGTAGACAGGGTTGCATAATGTACCCAGATTAAAGTCTACAGGGCTCTTGGATAAACCCATTGTGGTTTAAAAAAAAAAACAAACCCTAAAAAATTAGAGTTGACTGCTGACTAAAATGTTTTCATGCGTACTTTTCTCATATCCCTGGTGATGAACTCTCTCCAAACTTCTTCCCACCTGTTTATGGCTTGGCTCTCTGGGCCAGGTACTGTTCCCATTGGCACCAGTGCAAATCCAGTTACCTGATGTAAATTAAAACCAGTTGGGCTGCTCAGGCTTCACAGGATTGTAGCCATTGTGGAGCCACAGTTTGTGAATGGAGTGATATCTAGCACTGTAATTTCCTGCAAATGGTGAAGGAGATGCTGATTTTGCCTGTAGCAACAGCTACTGAGAAAGGGAAGAGAAAAAACTCTGCAAGAGCAGGAGGAGATAAAGGCAGTGTGCACTCGAGTCAGTCAAAGAACTATGATTGTCTTTGACTATATGTTCACTGAAAGAAGCAAGGATTTGCAGACTTTTTTTTCCTGCCTCTTGTGGGTGTGCCTTTTATCACATTTCCTTTTAAAAAAATATAACCTGCCTTTTTCTTCTCCCCTTTCTATTCTAATAGTACAACTATTAGTAGCTTCATCTTGAGAACCAGTGTAGTAATGCAGTCCAATCTTTGTTCTCTCTTTTAACCTTTTTAAAACTCCTTGAGCTAATTTTGTGTTGAAAACAAGCTGTCTCCTCAAAGAGACCCCTGCTGTTCTGACTCCAGTTGTCACTGCGACGAAAAACTTGGTTTTACTTCCCCATGCCTGAATGCATCAAGGAAGGCTAATGCAGAGCCTCTCAAGAAATCAGCAGACTTTGACTTTTTTTTTTTTTTTTTTTTTTTTTTTTTTTTTTAGGAAGACAGGATAACAGAGTTTGGGAAAGTTGTACCCAGCAGTAATAGAGCTAACCCTCTGCACATTTACAACTGCTGTTGTGAGGGATCATACTGCTCTGCACCCTTGGGATAGAATGCAAGGCAAATGTTTAGTGAGAAACTAGATATTAAAGCAATAGATATGAAATGTTGTGAGGACAAAAGGATTCTGCCGTTATCAGAAACACCTGGGTCTTTGGATCAGCCCTAGTCAACGAAGCCACCTATGTTCTTCCTGCCACATAGATATGAAATATGATTTGAATACAAAGACACAACAGCTCATAAAGGATGAGAGCTTTTTGCACCTTCTCCATTACCCTGTTATTAGCTTGCCTTGCTGTTTGCAAGTCAGGCTGTATTTGTGCACTTCAATGGGAGTGGCTTTGTAACCAGATTCTATAGATGACTCTTGCAGTTTTGTGAGAATTAACCATTATGCGACAGAAAAGTGGTTGGTTGATGTACTCATTGGTTTTACATTATTAACATATTTGCTGTGCAGCCATTAAACCAAATTTGTTGCTGCTTTTTTTGTTGTTGTTGTTGTTCAATGTCTTATGTTTACTTTAGTTTCGATACAGCCACAAACTGCCCACATTGTTCTTCTACTCAGAGTAGTTTATTGTGTGTTTAGTGTATACCCAATGCAGCTTACATGTTTGTAGTATTATAGTAGCTCTGACATGTTCCCAAGTAGTATTATCTGATATTTGATGAGTGACTACTGTTGATGTAATGCAAATGTGACCTATATTAAAAAAAGGTTTCTTCCAGCCCTCTCAGACACTAAAGCTTGTCTGGTACATCAGCTTACTTTTGTACTCAGCAGCTGCTTTAAGAGAATTTACACTAAGCCATGAAATGGAATATTTCTCATTGAAGTTATGTGAGTGTCCATTCAGGGCCTAAAGTTTTACAGTGTGTCCCCCAAACAGCCACTCTGTTTCTAGTTCATCTACAAAAATGCTTTGCTTTTTTGCACAATGTTGGAGGCATATGACTCTGACAAGTCACATTCGCTGTTAGTTTAGAAGAAATCTGTGAATGTTGTGAATGAAAACTTGTGACACACGGTATCTTTTTTACTGCTTTGTTCATGATTGCATTATGTACCTTTAAACAGTGGATGGCAACTGTCAAGAAATCAAAACTATTTTCTATTGTCATTGATGTTCACTTTTCATTATTTCAAGATAAGATTCTTCAGTACATCAAGATGCTGATGGCACGTATAACATTTAAAGTATACATTTGTCTTTTATATTACTATTTCATAATCCTAAAGACGTTAACAAAAGGTTTCTTGGGATGTTTATTAAAAAAATAGCCACTCTGGAGTACATACATGACTGTGTTTAGCTGTGGTAACAAAACAAAGCTACATAGGAATTCACCTGCTTCAGCCCTCTGACCCAAGGCTTCTCATCTTGAGTATTCCTGACAGCTGCCTGTGGAACTCCTTGGGCTGTTTGGTACCGTACTGTAGGACTTCCTGATGTTTTACAATTTACGTTAGTTTAGAGGTGTCCCTGTTACCTTTTAGCTTAAGCTGTGCTGTGCTTGCAAGGCCCTGGTGCAAGGGCTTGTTCCCAAGATTTCTCACTGTTGCAAGCTGTGGCTCAGCTGTGCTGTGGCTGCCTTCAGCTGCTCTCTGCTATTACTGCTTTAGGCACCACACTGATTAAAACTTCTTCGAGGCACTCTGTGGTTTAGTGGCAGGACCTGATAGTTTGTGTCACAACACACAACAGTGTGAGTTCAAGAGGAGCTGTTCTGAGGTTGGCCATGGTAAGAAGGTCGCTCAGACGTAACATGAGCACAGCCCCTACCTACAGCTTTTCAGAAAGAAAAATAGGTATATGGGGCTTTTTATTTCAATCTACTCTTTAATTTACTTTGCTGTTGCAAGATAGCAAAACCGTGCTTTTTGTTCTTGGTGTTTATAGGTTTCTGCAAAGATGTAATGGTGGTATTTTTTACAAAAGGTGGCAGTTGTCATGCTTGTAAATCAGAACAATAAATCATGAAGTTTCTTATTTCTTTTTGGTGGGCTATTTCTGTCTGAGAGTTGCATTCCCTGTATACTAGAAAGGACATGTTTTCTGACCACTAAACAGCTTTTCCGCTTCACGTAAGTTGACACTTGTGTTTGCAGCACCAGAAAATTGAAATCAACCAAAAGAAGTATTTTTTTTTTGGTCTTTTTAGTGGTCTATAGGGCATAGATAATTTATGCATCATCATCATCAGGTTACACAGGAGTTTTGTTTCTCTTAGTGCAAACCAATTTCTTGAATGCTGAAATAAACCCCCTATTTTCAGCAATACCCAAGACTTTCAATTTTGCTTCTGCTGCCTCAGGAGATCCTCCTTCATGGAAAATGGATTGCAGGAGACACACACTTTCCAGAAGTTTTATGCTGCCTTGTGCTGCTCCTTAAGTGTAGTTTCATCTACGGAAGGTTTGCTGTTCATTTGTCAGGTGACAAAAGATTTCACCATAGGTGAGGTTCTGCAGCTGGAATCTCAGATATATAGAAGGTTGAACTTTATGACATTCTGTCACTCATTAGAATTAAAAGATTACAGCATAGTTGTCTAAAGACTTAAAGTAAAAAAAACTTAATCCCTTTCTGCTACCTGTTTTATTGTCCCCAGAGCAATTCACCCTCAGCCCCCTCTTTCAACGCTAAAGGCACAAAAAAAGTGGCCCTGGGATGCGATAGTAGAATTGGGCTGCAAAGTGGGGAGAAGGAGCATTTCAGGAAAAAGAAATTGCTTCATGAAAACTGTATTTCTGATTTCTTAAACTATTTGTGTTCCCATCAGAGCTTGCTATTCCATGATTCAGATTCTCCCCTGGCTTAGTGTTGCAGTGAAATCATACTTCTGTGCTTCTGACATTGCAGGCTGTTGCCAGCATAGAAATGATTGTGATAACACAAATTCACCAGGGATGGGCAAACTACTTCAATAAAAATAGCAACTGCAATGAAGCTCAGCCTAAATTTTGAACTCACCCGCTTTTCCTTCCCCCCCCAC
>VWZG01006212.1:267624-289073 GCA_013396735.1 Grallaria varia | reverse complement strand
ATTATTTCAATAAATACCTCCCTGAAATTAATCATGTGGACTCTACAGTCTTGGCTGTCTTCACTGATCCAGCTGCTGTCCTCAAATCTGACAATTTCCATTGCTTCCCTTGGGTTAGAGGGAGCGAGTACATTTTGGGGTATACCTTTGACCTGAGGAATGCATGGGATGGGAAGACATCAGCCAGCTGAGCCCAAAAGAAAGTGTGCCAAAACGGAGACTCCCCTGATAAAACACAGCTTGGAGAGGGGAGCTCTTGGAAGCCTGAGGGAAGGAGCCGCTTTAGCTGCAAGGGGAGGGAGGATGAGGATGAGAACAAAAGAGCCTGATTATGTTGGAAGAATAAATTCAGAATAGAACAAAAAAGGTTTCAGAAGATTTCCATAAGCCCTGGACATCTAGACAGACCACACTGCCAGATTGTCTCAGCCTGAAGTGTGAGTCCTTAGGGTGAGGACAAACAGAGCATTTCCATAGCACTTTGCACACTTTATGCAAAAGTGAAATTAAACAGCATTGTGGGTTGCAGAGGTAATATATCTTCTGTGTACATCTGTGGCAGGAAGTTGTCCTTGTCCCAGGCTGTACAGGAATGGATGAATGAATGTGGCACAACCGATCCCTCATGGACCTCAGTGCAGGCAGCAGCTGAGCACCCGCCCCGGGAACGCAGCTCCAGTGCCCCTTGTAGGTCAAGACCTTGAGAAATCCCTCCTGCTTATGCTTAGGCCATGTTAGGCACATGAGTTGTGAATGTGATTTGCTGCACTCCAGGCTATTCAGGTACAGCAGTGCCCAAAAGGCAGACTTGTCTTGGCTCAATCCTGGGCTTTACAGAGCTGTACAACTTTTGGGATAAAACCGGCTCGTGCCTAGCTCAGTGGAATAAGAGCAGAGAAGCAAGGATCTGTCTCACTGTGTATTCCTAATGTATCCCTTTGGATGAAATGCAGCCTCCGTTCCTGCAGTTGTCTGGGAAAAAATAGGCTTGCAAGAGAAAACAGCTTGTTTTTGGACACAACCAGTGCAGTTAATTAGCACCTGTGAGGAGAATAATGAAAAGACGCATGAAGAAGGTGAAGGAAATTTGCAGTTAATGCTTGTGTGCTGGTGAGTTTTCCAGAGTGTGGAAGTTTCTCTTTAAGCCACGTACATGCTGCAGAGCAGGCGTGTGGGAAAGGTTACAGTGAATTTGCCCTCACATAAGAATCACTTTAGAGCAAATAGCAGTCCCAACATGAGAAAATTATTTCAAGCCATGAGAAGCTGAAACATTTTTCAAGGACTCGTCAGATCTGTTTTCTGCCTCTTTTATCCATGTGCTTAGCTTAGGTAATATTTACAGTTTTAGGCATTTTGTTTATTGGCCGTTGTGTTCACTTTAATCAAACTATCATATGCCATATCTGCCTTGCTGTGGTCTATATTACATGTAATTAGGGGGTTGCTGTGCTGTACTCTCCTAGCATGAATTGTGCTGACCTTTAGAAAGTGTTCTTCTTCATGACTCTAGTGTTTAATTGCATGCCAAGTGTGAAAATGAATTTGTTCCATATAAAAAATAATGCTACATATACAGTGCCGTTGATCTCCCATTTCAAAACATGGTTAAAAGCTATACCAAATAAATCTGTAACAAGCATTTCTGGATGTTTTTCCTCTGACTAACGGAAGGTTTGCTTCTGCCTGACAGCACAAAGTGGGCTGCCAAGGTGGTGGTGGGGGGAGGAAGGAGGCAGGAGCCCAGGGCAGTTCCTATGGGTCTGGCAATAAAAGGAGCCTAAGCCTCCTTGTTTCTGCTCTGGCAGTCTCCTTATCAGTGCCATCACCCACTGGGCTGCCCAGGGAAACTTTGCCATGGAGTTACCATCCCACAGGGACTTTCTGAGATGCCTGCACTGGTGCATCTGCTGGGCTTGCCCAACTAGTGCAAGCCACATTTCCAGGGATGCCTTGCCCCTCCTGTGTCTCTGCAGTTGCAGTGTGCTGGAACTGGGGATGTGTGAAAAACTTCTCCTCCCTCCTTACTGGCCACTGTCAGTGTCAACCATGGGCAGATGGTCACTGGAAACAGTCAATTTTCAGAGAGCCTGGGCAGATATCAAAGGTAGATGTGATGTGGACTTGTTAATGCATCTGTATTTTCCATTGTGGAGGATGTCTTGCTCTTAAATAGGTGTATGCTCACAGGGTATTGTCAAGGCTCCCTGAACACTGAAAAAGAGAATTAATTTCTGACTGCAAAACTAAAGCCTCACCTAGTTTTATCCACATTTCTCTTTCTTCCTTCATGCCTTAAAATTCCAAGTAAGTTTTGGGTACTCAGTAACCATTTTTCAAGAGGTGGGGAGAGGCCAGCATGTTTCAACCCTCTTAACTGTGTGTGTGAAATGAATGGATGCTAAACTTTTAGAAGTACACTCTGAAGCTAATAATTTGTACCTGCAGAGGAGGAGTTTAGTGTTTAAACCATAATTTAGCCATTACATCAGGACCTTGGAAGTCAGATTTTTATTCTGCTTGAGGTAATTTCAGAAATAGACCACAGTGAGATCAACTCTGGACCTCCTTCCCACAGCCTGTTCTTTTCCATGTTCAAATACCATCTCAGGAAACCCATGTGGATGTTAATTGTGGTTGCTATTGCAGACGTGTAAATTGGGGAATCTAAAACTCAGGCCTGAGTTGTCTCCCCCAGCAGGTCTGCTGTGCAAGAGTACTGAGGTCAGAGGGATGATGGAGGCAGCTGAAGCTGGTAACAATCTTAGCTTTAAGGCACTGGCAAAGTAAATTCTTGCCACTTTTTGAACATTTGTCCAGGCACCCTGCCCATTTTGACTAGGACTGTTCCGAATTCAGCATAGTGTGCATGAAACAACTTGGATTTGTATATAAAGGATGAAATTGAGCCTTGTGATTTGCAATCCTATTAGATGCATGACACATGATTTTTAATGCAGCATTGTTACTGAAATTAGGGATAAACCGTAATATACCAGGCTAATAAACTAGATCTCTCCCCATAAAACTTTAATCTGGTCACAAACTCTCTATGCTTTTTTAACATTAAAAGTCATACAAAATTCTCCTTCTTCTTAGTTATTACTAATCTCTACTGATATCTGCACTCATGCATAATTCATAGGTCATGGATACTTCCAGTCCTGGATGTAAAGCCTGACTCTTCTGGGTTGCCTGTATGACAGCACCTCGCTCCTCTTTTCCAAAGTTCTGTAATTCATCTGTAAGGAGTTCAGTATTCCATCACTTAGTTCCTCATCTCTCTTTTGAGTTTTTCTTTTCTGCTAGACTTTTTCTATTGTGTTTTTTTTATTTCAGAGACTAAGGGTTCAGATTTTGAAATCATACTTGTTTGTGCATTTTATTTAGTGCTGTTGAGAGCTTGAGTGCATCAGCAAGATGACCAAATTGCTGAGTGGCTTTGGCACGTGAATCTCTTAATTAATCCCACTAACAAAAACATTTCTTGGAGGTAGGGTGTAGGGACTTGGGAAGTAAGACATATGGGGGCGATTGAATAAATATGCACACAACGTCAGCTCCCAGGGTCTGGCTGATCTGCTCATCAAGCAGTTTTAAGGGGAGAGGGAAAATTCACCTCTGAATATTTCCAGGCCTAAGACTACTTTGTGCTGGGCTGGTCCCTCAGCATATGGATGCTGAACCTGTGATAGTTACCAGTATGTTGAGGTAGGAAGGATGTTGGCCAGCTATGTATAACATGCTACTACTCCCTGGTTCCTTGTAAAAATTATATATCCTGCTGTGATGCTGAGGAATACAATATCACATCTCCTCACAGAGGCTTGCCCCTACACTCCTGTGGCATTGCTGGCTGCATCTTCCTGAAACAGTGCAGCAACATCTGCTGTGAAAGTAGCTATGCTGCAAAGATGCAACACAGAAGATACCAGGGAATGGGTTTCCTCCCTGACTTCAGCAGAACTCCTTACACAGATATTGTGATACATAGAAAAGTGGATACGTTAACTGGTATGGTTTTCCAGGCTGGATTGTGTGATTCTGTATTGCCCAAATGAGAAGTAGGCAACGTACAGTTGCCCAAGTCTCTCTTGTTACACTGAAGTAAATTGTTTTACTACTCAAATATTATTCCATGAAGTGGCACTGTATGAAGGTTAAATCACTGTAGCACTATTTTGATAAATTTGGCAAAACTCAGCGCAGAGTAGGACAAAATATATTGTAAACCTTGTCAGTAGAGTGGGGCTATAAATCAAACCCATGGTGACAATCTTTATTTTTAGACTTCCCCATCTTTTTTCTCATTTACAATTCAGTCATCTTTGCCAGCAAGACTATAAAAATTTAAATTGGGTAAAGTTATTTTACCTGTTTGTTACACCTTTTGTATAAAATCACATTAGGCTTCTTTAGCCATATCAACCCTTCACTGGAAGTTTGAAAAATTAGTTAATATGAAAATGAATTAGCTGGGAGGAGAGACACTGAACAGTAGAAGCATCCTTTCCTTTGTCAAAGCTAATGAATGACTCTAGCCTGAAAGCCGGAATGTAAGTCCAAAAGCTGACCTGAATCTTGAACTTGAACTCCAGAATGGGAGTTCCCTGGGATGGAAAGTAGATGTCAGTCTTTGTGAAGCTATTACTTGATAGTAAATGTAATTAAGTTTGCCTATAATTTTCTTTCTTTGGCCCTGAATAAAGGTGAGTTGAATGAATACATGTTTATGGAATATAGCTAGACTTGTGTAAGCCATTTCCCATGGGATCACATGGCATAGTGATTATAAATAAGATAGACTGATTCAAAACTAATGTGCCATATGTGAAATATGAGGACTTCATTAAGTCATAGGTCTCAGATATAACTTAAAATGGAAAATCATCACTGCATGACAAGTTCACATGGAAGTTCACTAACATTATCAGCTTCATCAATTGTTTGCAAAGAGCTCTATAAATTTGGTGCTAATAATAACTGTGGATGAGCAAAAATAAAAGAGATGGAAATGATTAATTATAAACATAGGTCATAATTTTTTATTTTAATTGCATTTAAGATCATGTATCAAGAGAGATCTGTTACTCTTGCAGAATGGCAGAGGCTGAGTGGTCTATCTTGGGAAGAAAGAAAATAGTAATAGAAGTTGTTTTTATAGTGTTCATGGGTTCTCATTTTAATGTTTGTCGAGACAAGATAAAAAAAAGTATGTCAGTGGTGGTATATGAATGGGAACTGAGAAGTTGTGTTACCTCTGTGTTTGGTGGAGTAGCAGTGCTTTAGCCATGTTGTGTCCAGTTCTAGTATTCATGACTCAAGAAGGTCAAAGATTAACCGGGTGGTTTCAGATGAAAACAACATTACAGAAACAGTTATGTAACAAAGGAGGTGAGGGATTAATTTTTTTTTTTTTCATAATAAAGGAGCTCTATTGATGGTAGTCTGAAATAGCTCCATAAGCAATGGGAATTGTCAACAGTGGACTCTTGAGGGGCATATAAATATCCAATGACTTAAAATTGAAGCAAGACACATATAAAGCAGAACTAAGATCTGTGTTTTAATTGCAAATAACTGGTATTAGGGATGAATTTCATTTTTGCATTCTCTATCAGTAGGTACAGCTTAATTGACATGAATCAGATCATAACTATTTTTCTAAAGATACACTCAAATCAAACAGCTGCTAGTCTTGATGTAGGAACTCCCATTGCAAGACCCATGGCTGCGGTCAGGGAAGGGTTCAGACTCAAAGACAACTTTTCTAATCTTAAAACGGTATGTTTGCATCCATTTTTTCTATGCTTGGAGATTAAAACTGGGTGAAAGTACAAACCAAAGTCAGTTCTTGGAACTATGCTGGAAATTGTTATTGACAGGCTTTCAGATTTTGCTTTATTGTACCTGCTTTTCATACAGAAGAAGCAAGGCTGCAGCAAGGTACCACTTTGTATTTCCCATTATATATTTCACAATATATTTGAAATCAACTCAAGGGAAAGAAATTTTGACCACTGGAGACTTAAAACAGGTCTTTTGAAGTAGCAGGTCTGATTTTTGGCACAATGAACTTCAGAGAAGTCTGGCTTAGGCTTTATTTTTTCAAGGTTTTTTTTTAACAAACTGTGGCTTATGAAACAAACCTTTTCAGTGAAATTGCCCCTTAAAAATGCCAAAATGTACTTTAAATAAACACCATGTTTAGTCAGCTGACCTTACTATAAGAGGAGGAAACATGCTGTCACTATATATGTTATTAGTACGTTCAACATTGAAAAATAGCAGAAAACATAGGAACAGGTAGATTTTTCACATTTGTAGAAGAGTAGTAGCTGATGAGAGTAAGAAGATTATCTAAGTGACTTTTTAATAACAAGATTTTCTCTACATACATCTTCTTTTATGGAAAACATTTATGGAATATTAAATTTCCTCCCTGTCCTAAAAAGAGCCTTTTCAGAGAAGTACAGGAGTATGACTATATGGTCATGAGTTTTTATTTCATGTTAAGCAGACTATGGAAGGGTCTGTGCTGTTGTCTTTCTTATGTATTTTCTAATATTCCACAGTAATGATTTTTATATTATGAAACTTAAAATATCCTTGAGCTTCTCTGTGGATTTTAGCATCCAAAGAGTTGTGCAGTCTTTCAGCATCAGAAGATGACACGGTTCTAGCAGAGAAACCAGTGTAGTCAGCTTGAGGATGTGACCCACTACATGCATTTACTTTAAATTAAACAAACGTTGCCTTCTGCAGATCCAGGATGTAACAACATGTGTGTAAAATATTTATGCTCTCGCAGGTTTTCCCATTGACACCAATGGAAGTTCTGTGTACGAACGTAGGGGATCTTATTCTTCGGGCAACCTCCAGATTTGTAGAAAATTTAGTATTTTCAGTCAGATTCACAGTGGGTGCGAATCTTCATTGAGTTCCTTGATGTTTGCTGATGTAAAGCAGCAGATAATTTGGTCTCCCTGTTATTGAGTTCTGCTTATTTAGAAGGTAGTAGCATAGTTCAGCATATGGATCTGACAAAACCAGTGCTTCAGTGAACACACAAGAGTCTGCTTTTTAAGGCATTTGTACCTTGCTGCTCTTGACTTCACCAGAGGTATCCTAAGGCTGAGGAATATATTTCTTCCTTATTAGAGACCAGAGAAACAAGACAGGAAAGAGACATAAGAATTCCTTCAGTGTGTGAAAATCTTGACCTAGATTCTGTGATGAAGCTCAATTGACCTAGATAGTGTGCTTAGTAATTTAAAGAAAGGCCAGTAGCTACTTCATTTATAAATTGTGGAAGATTTTGCTCTTTAAGTTAATAAAAGAGAAGGCTTGTGTCAGCATTGTACCCAAGATAGTTTGTATCAGCACGGTACCAAAGGTAAGTCACCTAGCAGAGAAGGGAGGGAGGTGGAGAGGGAAGGACAGACTGGTCCTGCTGGGGTAGGTGAGTGTTGTTGGCTTGCCCAGGTCAAGCAGAGCATGAAGCAGTGAGCCTAAGTGAGACTTCTGATCCCAGACTGTCAGGTGAGCCTTTATTCCTGAGCTTATATCCATTCAGTGAGATAACAACATATATTAACCGTCATTGCAGGCATGAAAAAATGGTGTCAGTGTCCAGTGAACTGTGCCTGATGAATTCTCTTATACTGTTACATTAAGGGATCTTGCTTGACTGTTTCTGGAAAGCAGCAACTTCCTGAATTGCCTCCCATTTGTAACTTTGAGTGCTCCTACTCTGCCTGAGGGCAAAGTTGAAGGAAAGCTTAAATTCCTGCGAGAAATGACCATATGATATGGTATCTGTGTGAGCTACTGTTGTCTCTTTTCTTGTACTTGATGTTAGGTTCAGGATGTGCACGAGCTTTCCCTGTGTAGGTTTAATACACGCTGGTACAGGGGCACAGTCTTGGCTTCTTATGAAGATCTATGAATAAACAGCTGTAGTTTGTTCTCTAAAATAGATTTTAAACTTGTACATCTTTTTACCATCTCAAGAAATTTACTAGCTGCTGCTACAGTTTAGAGTCACTACAGTTTATAGTCAGAACTATATCTGAATTCTGAATCCATTGCTTGTCAAGGGAAGAAATTAAAGGATATATCAAAGCAAAGCAACATTTCATTTATAACCATTAGAATTAGTCAGCTTGGAGCTTAAACCTGCATACTATGCTATTACAACTGGAACTCAGTGGAAATGGACCTGGGATCATTTATTTACTAATTAACCGTTGTCATGGAGTGTACCTTGCCAACTATACATTGCCACATCACCGTTCTTGAAAGTCACACAGAAGGGAGCATGTGAAAGTGCTCGGCATTAAGAAACGCAACAACATTTTTTCCAAACCTGCCAAACTGGCATTATATTCCCTACATTATTATATTTGGCTACTGTTTAGGGATGGAAGAATCAAGAACCTATAATTTAAAACATTGTAGAATACCATGGTATAAAAACATTTAGCTCATTTAAAGGTTTTATTACATTTTGGAAAGCGTTTGATAAAGAGAAAATGTTTTTTTTTTTTCCTCAGAGAAATATTTTTGACTAAAACAATATCCAAAATAAAAAGTTTTTATAGCTTCTTGGAACCCCCAAATTTCTGTTGTCTTTCTTCCCACCTTTATAAAGTCATACGGTTTTGTACATAACAGCAACTAACCCGATTGCAGAGGACCCCCATAATACTGTGCAGAAATATGGCTTAGATGCTGTACACAGTCTTTTGCAAAACTGAGGCTTCAGTTCATCCTCCAACTAAAAATTATAGGAGTGCATTCAATGATTAGTAGTATCAGATATAAGAGCTGACATCAGCCTTTGGTCATTCCTTACTCAGGGATATTCATTGCAAATGACAGTTTGATTCTACATAGTGTTGCTCACATGCATCTGAAGGCTCTGCTTTTCAAAAAGCACTGAATCTTCTACCATTGTTAGGAAATAAAATGGAGTTAAGCAAATACTAAGAGCTTTTGGAAACCTTACTGAGCTTGTGCCAGCCTCACTCATCAAGACCCACACTTCATTTGAAATGTGTGAAAGTCACTTTGTTGGGCCTATTTGAAGTAATTCTTCCGCTCCATCTTTTCTCTCTCAATGCCTCAGCTGGACAGTTGTGACCATTTTGGGCACTGTATGCAAAGAAAGATATAAAACAGTTGAGAAGGATCCAGACTAGGCTAGGAAATCTGAGACATGGGAAAGACTGAGTTTGCTATCTGAAAAATGAGATTGGGGAGTACAATGATGGTGTTTAAACACATAAAAGGTAGCAAGAAGGGGAAAAGAATGAACTGTAACTTCCCAGTTGTAAGGATAACTGAAGTCTAAAAGAAAACATTGAGGAAGGCTGTACTGAGGGTGATTAAGAATAGGTTGCACACGCATCCTATCAGGATTAGCTGAGAAGACATCAATTCCAACTTGTGTTGAGAAGAAAATGTTGGGGTTTTTTTAAATCTCTTCAAATACTCTTTTGACATGCCTTCCAACTTGTTTCCTATCATGCTATAATTTTTTTTTTGGTGAAAATAAAAATCATGGCAGAACATGATCTTTCATTTCTGTCAAGAATGATTTCCAGGAACAGTGTTCTTGCTGAATGTGGTGTTTGGATACAAGTTTGACTCTAACAAGCAAAGGAATTTAGTGTACACTTTCTAATAGCTCACAGTTGGTCTGTAGTTGTGTGTTATAGTGTTGGGTTGAAGGATGACTGAACACAATGCCTCACTTCAGGCAAGGGGCCCATAGGTGAGGAAGAAAGAAGGGGACAACCTGGAGTGAATGACTTGTCTGTCTCGTTCAAACAGCAACAGTGATGAGAGGGAGAGGAGCAAAATACTGAGAGGCTAAGGGAAGGGTATTCGAAGCATGAGATATCAGAGGGTGGAAAACTCCCCAGAGTTCAAAAGAGAGTTGAGAAGAGCCTCCAAAGGGAGAGGTGAAGTTTAAGAACAGATAAATATGTATTCTTCTGTGTGCGGAAACTTAAAAGGATACAAATTTGTGTTATGTAAGTTTCTCTGGCCATCATCCATGTCTTTTCTCTCCCAGCAAGATTGCCCTTGCTCTCCAGTCACAAGTAACACACTGACTTACTTTTTCTTTCTCACTAACCATTTTGTATTTTGTGTGCTGGACTGTTCAGTGTCCCAGCTTCAAGAGATGTGAAGAATATCATGCTTCAAGTTAGGATGTATCTTAGCATGCAGGAAGAGAGCCTGCAGCTAAGGTTCTTGTATGTAAAATGGGCTGTGCTGATGTTTCTTTCAGCTGTGATTCAAGAGAAATCATAAGCCAATTGTGAACTGGTGGGGTTTAACCCCAGTCAACAACTAAGTACCACATAGCCACTTGCTCACTCCCTGCCCCTTTCCTGTGGATGGGGAAGACAATTGAAAAAATCCAAAAATTCATGGGTTGAGATAAGAATAACAATTGCTCACCATCTGCTGCCTGAAGCCCAGCCTGTTCCTGACCACAGATCACTGCCTTGCCCCAGCCAATTCCCCCCCCCAGGTTTATACACTGGGCATGATGTTCTGTGGTATGGAATATCCCTTTTGCCTGTTTGGGTCAGATGTCCTGGTCGTGCTCCCTCCTGGCTCCTTGTGCACTTGCTCTCTGGCAGAGCATGGGAAACTGGAAAGTCCTTGACTTAGGGTAAGCACTACTTAGCAACAAGCAAAACATCAGTGTATTATCAACACAATTCTCACCCTGAATCCAAAAAAATGCAGCACTGTACCAGCTACTAAGAATAAAATTGACTCTATCCCAGCTGAAACCAGGACATGAAGACACAGATAGTAACTGTAGGTGCCTAGTGCAAGAGATCAAAGACCAGTTTCCCATAGGTGTCTAATTCAGTGCTTTTAGGAAGAGGCAGGATGGCAGCCATGATCCTTTCTTTCTTAACCTGTATTGTATCCATGTGTGTCCCTATGAACCTTGCTCCATGATGCCCATTTTCCTGCTCATGGAGGGAGGGGTGTAAGGCAGCTGACTCAGACTTGTCAGTACAGTGGATTTATCACTCACCTTAGTTAGCTAAGGCAAAAGGAAACGTCACCATTCCTACGCCCATTTGTGGACTTGGCCCTAGATACCAAACTGTAAATAGCCAACTGACTTAACATTGCTCTGGTTATGCATGAGATACTTTTTTTTTTGCTGAGTTACTAATATTGATATTGACATATTTGCCTTTGCTTCCTTTACACAATTATTCTTATTTGTGAATGATTACTGATATTCAAAATTTATTTTCTATCTTTTTTGTTGTTTTGAACTTTAATTAAATTGTAACAAATGCATTCAGCCTTTTGAAAACGCAAACCAAGGAGCTAACTAGCTCAGCGTTTTGATTCATGTAGTTGTTCCTCCTCTCAAATACAATGAAGTGCTCTAAATATTAATAGATAATTAAAATAAACATGATGATCCTACATCCTACTCTATACTTTGACTCCCTAAATAAAAAAATTACTAACTTGAAAGTAATATTGCATTTTCATGGTTAAAGGGATTATTTTGTTTTGTCCAAGAGGGTATAGGCAGCACTGGAGCAGAAACATTTCCTAACTGTGAGTGTTATTATTAGAATAATTAAACCTACTAACTTATTATGTAGAGGTAGATCAAACAAAACCCAGCGTGTGTCATTGTGTGCCCTGAAATATGTGTCTAATAAGGGAATAAAGTGCTCTACAAGTCAAATTTGGAACAATGACCATTTGACAATTTCAGTGAAAACTAACCGAGAAGTTAATGATTTTTTCAATTATTTTTTCTGTTACTAGGAACCAGACGCATTGTGAAACCTTCTCAACCCACATCCTGTTCAAGGTACTGTGCAAGATGATACTTGGAATACACCAAAGCTATGTGCCTTTAAAGGCCCCTAGTGTACCCTATTAATAAGATTTTTGTTGTGCTACTTCTGGTTTAATTTGTTCTGAACTTTATTAAACTCCTTTAAAATATAAGCTTTATTAATCTCCATTTACAACAGACACCTGAGCATATGCCAAGCTCTTCCTGGAAGACTGAAGGGCAGGATAAGTAGAAAAAGTAATTTATTAAGCAAGAAGTAATTATGCTATGGATTTTGTTGTTGTTGTTCAGGGGGGTTTTGTATGGTTAGCTCTGAAGAATTATCAAAATTAATTTTATTTTTCAAAAATATATGTTAACGTCATTGCTTACAAGAATATTAAGTTAATATGCTTTTAGTTATATAGTCTTGCTGGCACTGATTAAAAGAACCCCAAACATTTCCCCCTTTACTAACATTTTGTATTTAGGCCCATTAGAACTCAGGACTCTGAAGAATCTGTTTGAGAAGGTAAGCAGGGAGACTTAGGTCCTAATCCTGCTCTCTTTTACACTTGAGGTCCTGCATCGAAGGCCTCCAGTTGCAGAGTAGCGTCATTGCAATGAAAGGTCTACCAGTACCTTGAGAATTATGAGATTTCTGGAGAATTGAAAACAAACTCTTTATAGATTTTCAAGTCTCAGAATGCCTATCCCTTGCAGCTTGTGGAAAAACATTTGAAGTGGAAATTAAATGATGCTTTAATGAGATTACTTTCTACCACTAATAATCTTACTGGGGAAGAGTGGGCCTCATTGCCTTAAATTCAGTTTTTCCCTGCTTTTTTGTCTTTTTGTTGCTTTTTCTGATAAACAGGCAGCATTAGTGTCCTAAGAGCCCACATGACAAAACTGTGCATAGTTTGCTTGCATTTTTATCTTCATCTGTGTACCATATGTGAGATTCAGAAAGAAAAATTGCCCTTTCTCCATTAGAAGCCATGACATGTGGCACTCATTTAGACAAAGAATTCATGCAGAGACATGGAGAGGTCTTTTTCATTTTTCATTTCTGTTATGAAATATGCCA
The DNA here is from genome assembly GCA_013396735.1 of Grallaria varia. Taxonomy (NCBI): domain Eukaryota; kingdom Metazoa; phylum Chordata; class Aves; order Passeriformes; family Formicariidae; genus Grallaria; species Grallaria varia. Next base: position 276,141 of record VWZG01006212.1, on the reverse strand, counting down.
TTTTTGTTTAGCAATTTCATGCTCAGAGAATCTCCTTCTTTTCCAAAGTGAAGACATCTTTCTCCAGAGTACGTGAAGAAAGGAGACATTCATGTCTGAATGAGGTGCAAGGAACATGGGACAAATGTATTTTATTCAGTGAAGAAATTAAAAAAAAATTATATTCCATTCTGCAAAAATGATCCACCCTATCAGGTATTAAGTGTGAAATTATTTTTCCTCTCTCCCATTTTCTTCAACTCCACCCCATGAAACTTCTAGTTCCAGACCATTAAAAGAAGAGTTCATGCTTCATGGAAATCCAGAGTTAAAAAGAAGAGGAAAAAAGAAAAGGGAAGAAAAGGGAATGTTAGGGAGGTCACCAACATAACCCTCTTATCCACATGAATGTGAACACAAAAGGAAAATTCTGTTCTCTGACTGAGTCTTTTATGTTATTCATTCAGAATGAATCGTGATTTATTCAAAACTATATTTTCTAAATTAAAGAAAGACCTTAAACAAATCCTTATTAGACTGGCATGGTTGCTCAGCTCATTAAGAGCTATACCAAAAATAACAGAGGACAACCTCATCACAGAGTAATGAAATCCAATTGAAACTGTTACTTTTGGCATTTCGCTTAATCTCTTATGCATACATGTGATGTCAAAGTTTCTGGATTGGAGAAAAAATGGATTTTTTTTTTACCTTTTTGGGAACAGCCTTTATGTTCTAATACGCATGTTTATGCATGGTGTCCCGAAGTCTTTCCGATGTAATTTTAGGAACAAGCACTGTGAGTTACTAATCGCGAAAGCATGAGACTAGATTTCGCAATGTTATGTATTGAGGAAATGACTATCCTGCAGATTAAAAACCTTCTGCCACTTTTTCTTTTCCTAGAGGAGAGCCTATGGTTTGTACTCTTCCTTGGTAGGTACCAATGGGACTCCAGATGTGGGAAGAGAATGTGTGGGTGCTGGCGGTAGCTGGAACTGGGGTTGGGGCTTCACCGCTGGACTTCACTCCCATCCTGTCCTGCAGGTGGTTTGATTCAACTGGCAGGTGTTATCTGCTTCTCAGATGGTGACTTCTTATCCTGTACAGCTGACTGAACCCGAATATGACATTTTTAAGGCAGTGGTTCAAGGTGAGGAGGCCTATTCCTGCCACAATCTCCCTGGTTATTCCCTGTTCAAGAGGGAGCTGCAGCTGTGAAATGGGGGAAGGTGCTCACATGGCACATTGTCCCTTTGTGAAAATGAGATGAGCTTTTTTTTTTGTGTAAGGAGTTCAGTGTGCTGCTTGATTCTGTATCCATACTGCAAAAGCAATCCTCGAAATGACGATCTTAGTCCTTTTTCGTTGCTTGTTCTTATTAAAAATAAAAGAAGGACACAGCAGATAAAAAGTCTGTGCGTGGCTGTGCTGAAGTACTGGCATAGATGTGAAGCTAAAAATGTTAAACTCTGTATTAACTATCCTGTCAGTATGGCCTGGGTGAGTAAGAGGCCATACTCATGGGGAAATCAGATGCTTGCCTTCTCCCTGAATAGATGGGAGGTAGACACTGAGATTCCTGTCTTCATCCAGAGCGAAGAAAGTCTTGAAATCTTGCAAAAGTGTACTTCATGCATGGTTCTGGCTATGGCTGCTCATTCCATCAGACTTCTCACAGTTGTCAGCAGTGCTGGGCCAGCTCTGTGCTGCACATTTCTGGCACTGGGGAGACAAGTGTGCCTGCAAACCCCAAAGACAGCTCTAGTCCCAGCAGCCTTGCACGACTCTCTTGTGCCAGAACATCCGAGATACAAAGTGTTTCACCTCTTTGCTTTCTGAATAATATTAATAGACCTACAGATATTCTTACTGGGATGTGTTGAAGACCTGTGAAAGTCCAAGTCTATGTTTTCCTTAGTCTGGGGTGTGTTTTTCTCTTTTGGCTTTGCAGCATTTTTCTCTATGTGTTAGACAGAACATGATCCTAAACAGAGAATAGACCTTTCAGTGATCAGGCCTAGGGACGTGCTAGTTTAGCTTTCTGCTGCAGTAACAAGTTGTCACAGACAAACTTTAAAAGAATGTAGCATTGTCTCAAGACTACTAAATGATGAGGTTTCATGAAGCCCGTTGTTTATGCATACTGAGCAAACACTGCATAATCTACAGATTCTTTTTAAAAGAAGAAGATTATGTTTTTGAAAACTGCTTTGATCTCAACATTACAACTTCACTAGCAAGCCTTAAATGAGCCACAGTATATAGTGATCTTCTATGTAAAATATGTGATAAGGTCTTGTCTTATTTTCTATCTTAAAGAAGATTATATGCAGTGGAACCCTCTCCTGTAGTTTCTCAGGGAGACTTTAGAAATTGCAAAAGTGATAGAAATAGTATTTTATCTAGTATTTTGTTTTAAAATACCAGGCTATGTCTAAGGAAAATAAAGATATAATCATCCCAGTTTTCTACCACTTACTTTCTAGAGCCGTAGTTTTAAGGCACTGGGAATTAGGTAACAAGAAAAGTTCAGATAAACTGAAATAACACCTGTAAACTCTGATTTTCCATCTCAGAGCAGTGAGAGCTTTGACTTGGACATGGCCTTAATACAGACGGTAATCAGCCCTGGTATCTGCTAGTAACAACAGAAATGTGGTGAAGAATTGCCATGAGGAATTGCTTGTGTCAATCTGTAAAAATGCAATTGGTGCAAGTGCAGCCTGTACATATGCTTGCTGATGGTAGTACAAAGCCCTCAACTTTTGTTTAGGTGGGGTAGTCATGTGTAATTCCTTGGATGTTCTTACGTTCTCAGGTACTCATAGGTTAAAGGGATTAGTGTGAAACTCAGCCTAATTTGAAGAGAATGGTGATCCCCTGCATTTACACTGTGGTGTTAATGGAAGATGACTTAGATGTGCAAGATCCAACCCTGGAAGGATGGATTGAAGTTTTGGATTTCTCTTTTACATCTCCATCCCTTGCAACCCTCATAAATCCCACATGTATGCCACAGAAAGCTGGCCTGTGGCAGGAGGGAATTGGGTTGCAGAGAAAGAAGGATGCTGCCTACCCCAGGGAGGCCATCAGCAGAGAAGAGGAAAAGGCATGGCCCTTCCCAGCAGCTCTCTAGACCAGACTATTGGCTTGCACAGAGATGAGAGGTTGTATGCTGGATTGGTGCCTGCTGAAGAAGAAGCTGATCCCAGAGTCTCACGGGTTGTGGGCCAGATTTGGGCCAAGGCTCAGTGAAGTTCTAAGCAGCAAAGCCCTGTTGATATCTTTAATCCTGTACAGGTGCAACTGAGCGGTCCCAGCGCATGTGTACTTTTTATTGGTAGAATATATACCAAATGCCCAAATTAGGGGATTTTTCATGATGAAGCTTTAAAGAGAAAGCAGTACAGATAATATTGGTGATCTGCATAGGGCTAGTGAGTGGATCATTTCTATCTGTCTTAGTCATGATCCAGATCTGGCTTTGTAGGACCAAATAGCCAGCCTGTGGCCTTCCTGCCCATCGCCTTCTTTCCCAGGTCCATCAGAGATAGAGCTGGAGGACTCCTGAGTGAGATGATCTTTGCTGGTGTTGTCCCACCATCCTTGGGACATGCAGGCATGAGTGTTACTACCCGGTCCAACTTTACAGGGTGTACATCTTAATTAGGCTCCAAGATATTTCGCTCACACAAACCCTTGTAAATCTATTGGTTCTTTTGTACCTTCAGTTAACATCTGGAGAAAAACGATACATTTTTCTCTAAGATATTTCTTTTAATTTGGTGAAAATATAGGTATTTTTGTAAAAAAAGGGTTTTACAAAAATAACATGCAACTTCACAAAAGCATTACAACAGATTACCAGGAATACCAAGCATTGCTAAAAAGAACCTTTGTTACACTTAGCAGACACAAACTCCATGCCACTTAAAGTGAAGTACCCATAACTTACAGAAAATAAGCGTTTAAGTTACCCACAAGAGGAAGAAAAGAATAAAGGAAGAGAAATTAAGATAAGAAAGTATAAAGAAAGAAAAAGAGGGGAGAAATAACTTCATTACCACATGCCTATCAAGTAGTAGGGAGAGCATGGCATGTTGACATTAAAATGCAGTGTTCCTCCCCCATGTTAATTACTCAAGTGCTCATATTGACTCTACATGTCCCTTTTGCATGCACTAGGAACTGCAGTCACCTCTCTGGTTTGTCATAGCCCAAAATTCAGCACACTGATGGAAGTCCTGACAGTTCTTCTGGTAAACAGCTTTTGCTCAGATATATGACCATGACTGAATTGTCTGCCTTCTCTGCCTTTGGAACAGCAGAGCAAGGCAATGCAAGAAAACTTTTTATTAGTGTTTTAATTTCTCCTTCCAGTCCTGCTCAGAAAGAAGCAAAAAAATTATATATTTTTTCTTTTTAAGGAAAACCACACTCCATCTTTTTTCTTCTTTATAAAGACAGAAAAAATAGGACTGGGTTTCGTTAGGCCTTTGGATCATTTATATTATTTCTTAGTTTATTTGCCAGGACCTACTTTAGACGCAGCAAAATGACACTGTAATTCTGGTGACCTATTCAGTAGGTACTTGCAGGAAAAATTCTGTGTTTAAATAAAGTGAAGGTTATGACACAGGCTGAAAAAGTCAGGAAATCCACACTTAAAGCTGACACTAATGCTCATGTGGAAAATAAAAGGCACAGTGACTCAAATTCAGCAGGGAATGCCAACCATAACTCTGAATTTCCAGGCTTTGTGTCAGGTTCTGTCAATATAATGTTATTTAAATGGAGTTTTATGCCTGTGAATTCACTTGTGTTTTAATGGCAGGATTATTTTAAGAGAAATAATAATAGAAAAAAAAAATCATGTTAGGAAAGGTTGCTTGTAAAATGTCTGTTCTTATATATGACAGGCCAGAAAGGATAATATTGTACCAAAGCCATATATAGGAACCAGGCTAGAACTGGCTTCAGTGCCTGGCCTTGCCCAGTGTTTCCTGGGTGTTCTTAATACTTTAGTTCACCTGTCCCCCCATTTTCTCAGTCTGAAAATTATAAGGAATAGCACTGACATCCTTCCTAATATGCTTCATAAACCTGCTGAAGAAAAGTGCTGTATCCAACCCAGTTTTGAACAGAATGACACTGTCTATGTGTGGAAACACAGCATACCTCACACCTCTGGTGAGATATATTTCATCCATTTTCTCTTGCCACATGCACCTGCAGTGCATTCTGAGGCCGCTGAAGGACTCCTGACTTGGGCAGGGTTCCCACCTGGAGGTCACTGGCCAGTACTGGGTGCAGCAGCAGCATGTGATTCATCACTCGTGCCACCAGCCAGCTGGTCACAACCCACCAGCAGCCCCAGCACCTGCATGGACTCTGAGGAGAGGGATGTAGGCAGCCTGCACAGCGGTTGAAAGGTTTTTCTTTCTCCAGCTGCTCTTACAGAGGGCCTCCTTTCCTCCTTTACACTTCTGCTGAGTCTTTGTCTTTCATATATCAGGCCTGGAAAAATTAATTATATTTCTGCCTCTTTTAGATGGAATGATGGAGATCAAAGTTTGCTCAGTTTGTAGCAGAAATCTCTGTGTCTTACACAAGTAAGAATTTAGTGTGGAGGAATGAAATTATTTGATGATACCAGCTAAGACATTGCCCACATACTTTTGCTTATGTTGGCACTCCATCACTCTTCTCTAATGCCAAAGAAATTGGATAGAGGAACAAAGTCACAGTATGTGATCTAATTGTAGTGATTTCTAGGAAGATCCATTGCAAGAGGAGACAGGAAATTTGGCACCTTTGAAAATAAGTCCCTCTATGATACACTAGGAATTGAATGGAAAGGCTCTTATTAGCAGTGAAAGATCAGAGAAGGCACGAGGCAGGAAAAACAGAACAGTCTTGATGCCGCAGTACAAATAAAAGGAGAATGAAAATGATGCAGTAGAGCTGCCAAATCCTTGCTTTGCACACCGAGGCTGCTATAAGGATAACACCTGTAAGGATAATGCAACCATGACTCCCAAGGGAAAAAAAGGATGGTAAATATTATTTGTTAAGTGTTACTTTGGAGGTTTTCACATGCTCTTACAGAACGGTTATGAAAAAACCAGCCAAAATTCAAACATGCAGCAAAACTGCCTTTTTTAACAGTGTGAAGCAGCTGTCCATAATCAAGTAGTAACACTCATGCTCTTTATGGCTTGGCAAAGTTTCTACTCATCAATAAGCTGAGCAAACAAGCTCCTCTTTATGTACTGCATAGCTGCATAAAGACTTTCCCCTAGGAATTTCTCTGGGGTGATTTGCTTCTCTTAAGCATGCTAAAATTAAGAGGAAAGAGGTTATAGGAAGGCAGAGGCCAACTGTGAAAAACAAAAGCAATTGGAGGAACTTATAATACAGCCTATGAAGGGAATTAGATTTGGGAATAAGTAAACAATGGGAAAGGTAAATCTTGTTGCTCCATGTTGTTTGCCTGATGTGCTTTCACCTGAAACATATTTCTGCCTAAGCAACTACTTGCTTTTTCCCCTGTGAAATACACCTGGGAAACTCCTTGTTCCTGGGGAGGGAGTATAACGATGAGTCATGGCCTCCTACTGAGACTTGAAATGGGAGAGAGGGAGGTCTCTGTGGACAAGGGCAACATAGGATAAGGTACTGAGTAATGATATAGGGAAAGCTCAGTAATGAGAAAGAGCTGTCAGGGAAGCAAAGAAGTCAGGGAAATCATTACATGAAGACGGAGCAATCAGAAAACTGTTGGACTGAGACGTTGTTACATCTCTCCTTGAATTTCAAGCTTTGGGGAAATATATGTTAGGAGGGAGTGGTTTTACGTCAAGTCAACAAGAATTATACAGAGAGAAGTATAAGTTAGAGGTTCCATCCTTTCAGCTACTAGATTCACATTAATATGATACTGAATCCTCTGTGCCCAACTAAAAATATAGGAGGATTTGGTTTATATTAATGGCCCAAATTAGCTTTTGGTGACATAATTCTTTTCTGCAGTAGCAAACATCTTGTTGAACCCTGCTTTACATAGAAGTCTTTAATAAAACCGCACAGAGCTTTCCTGTGGCTTTTTTATTATTTTTTTTAAATTTTATTTTTGCTTTACCTGAACTACTGAATCTGAGACAAATGCACCCTTAGAGACTAGTGACAAGATAAATTCTCTGGAATTTTCATGTCTAAAGTGCTTCAAGTCAGAAGACTGTGCCACTTTTGTGAGGCTGCACAACTCCCACCAATTTTGGTGACTATTTTATGTATGTATGTACACACAATCAAAGTGCATCTGCCTTCTGTGGAATGAATAGGAAAAATTACTTATGTTATATTGCTTTGGTGTAGAAGTTTGGACTGATTAAAACTGTGGACAGTAATTTTCCTTCCTGTTCTCTTCCTCTGGTACATTGTAATGTTGGTTCTTTGGGTTTTTTCTGTATTGAAAATTTTCTGAAGTGACAGAGATGTTTTTTGGATTGACCCTATGACTAACTGTGTAAGATTTTTAAGGGACCTCTGTGTCATTTTCATTCCTCCTTATAGAATCATAAAATGTTAAGGGTTGGAAGGGACCTTAAAGATCACCTAGTCCCAACACCACCCTACCATGGGCAGGGACACCTCCCACTAGACCAGGTAGCTCAAGGCCTTATCCAGCTTGGCCTTGAACACTGCTAGGGTTGGGACATCTGGTTGGGGTATTCACAGCTTCCCTGAGCAACCTGTGCCAGTATCTCACCACCCTCACAGTAAAGAATTTTTTTCCTAATATCCTGCTGAAATTTCCCCTCTTTCTGTTTGTACCCACTACTATTTGTCCTGTCACTACAGTTCCAGATGAAGAGTCCCTCTCTGGCTTCCTTGTAAGCCCCTTCAGTTACTGGAATGTTGCTGTGAGGTCTCTACACAAGCAGCTCTTCTCCAGGCCCCAACTTTATCAGCCTGTCTTTGTAGGGCAGGTGGTCCAGTCCCCTAATCAACTTTGTGATGCTTCTCTGTCTGGCCTCTACTCCTTTATAAAGCCAGCAATACCTATTTAAGTGTATCAGGTAGCTCCTCTAACACTGATGCTCTTGAGCTCCACATAGCCTAAAATGGTCTGTGCATTTATATGTGACAGTTTGGATTAAGCATCTAAAACATGACCAGGTGGTTTTGCACTCGGAATTCTGGAATCTTCAGCCTTTTCCTTACTCTCTGGCTCAGATGGGCTTAGCTCCTGGAGTATTCCAGAGCAAACTTAGTAACACATAAAGTGACGTGCTTCATGAATCTCACTTAATTACATCAAAATGAAGTTTACATAGAGTGTGCTGTATATCCTGTCTACTGAGACTCTTTTTTTGTAGTCTGTAGGAAGGCATTTTCTCTCCCACGAGACGAATGTCCCCTGGCAGACAATGCAAAGCAGCCTCTCACCTTCCCCTCCGGTTGGAGAAAGGAAGCAGGAGGGTTGCCAGCTAAAGTATGGGAGGATAAACATGACACATTATTTTGACCTCA
>VWZG01006212.1:256863-267578 GCA_013396735.1 Grallaria varia | reverse complement strand
AAAAAAAGAAAAAAAAAGAGACAGAAGAAAAAACTTGATTGCTGCAATATAGTTTGGGTTTAATCCCACTGTTTTACAAGAGAGGATTGATTTCATTGTCAGCTTACTGAATTCCAAATGCTTACTCAGAATAAATGGCAGCTATTTTTTTCAATTTAACTGAAGTCCTGAATGAAAAATAAAAAGAATGTCGGACCAGCATAATTGCTTTTCTGATAAAAAATTTCCTTTCCAATTTTTATCAAGGTGGAAGAGTTTTTTGAAAGGCTGGTACAGAATCTTTATCCTGCACCTCTTTCTACTACAGAACTGTGATAATAGTGAGCATTACTCTTATTTAGGACAATGATACAGTCAGGAATGTGAAGTTAGTGTTATCAAAAGAAATAGAGCATGAATGGAGAGAGTTAAATGTCATATGCTTATGTTTCCATACACTTTCTGCCACGTTCACTACTAGGATATGTTTCATTGGAAAAGCAAAAGGGTTTATATTAATCCTGGAATTATTGTATTTTCTTGGATCTGGAGTTTGGCTTTTCCCATTTTATCATGTTATAGAGGTAGAAGCAAGATGGAATATGAATATGGAACTCTATCCAGACATCCTTCACATTTGGTTAGGGCCAACAGTCAGGTCTAAACTTCCTCCAGGTGCATCCTATCCTAAATTAATTTACTTCTCATTTTCCTGAAATAAATGTCTTTTGCCACAGACTTTTGGATTTAACAGCTTTTTGTGACTATTTATTGGCATAATTAGAGCATGCTTGCTTGATAGTTCTTTGTTTTGTTTCATTAAAAATCTCTATGTCCCACAATATTATATAAACCAGGCAATATGTCCCTCTTAAAGTTTTGAAACATATCAGTGCAGCAGCAGAACGTGGTAGTGATATCCAAAAATGGAAGTTTATAGCTCAATAATGCACGTGTATTGGATGACCAGGTGATTTCTTGTGTTTCTTCATTTCCTCTCCAAACACAGTTGTTTTATTGTCATAATTAGGAGTACAAGGAAATGCTATTGTGTGTTTTGGAAGAGTATTAACTCCATATTAGGAGTTAATCTATTTCTGCTCACTATCACAGAGAATGTTCAGTGGGTTATGTTTACTTTGGTTGTCCTCAGACAGTGAAATTCACTCTATTGCACTGCTGTTAATGGGCTTTTTTCTTTTGTCCTCGATACTGAGCCCTTAAATTGAACTCTTAAAAGGAAAACTCTGATAAAGAAAGGGTCAATAAAAGTTAAAGGAAACCTCTGTGGGTAACCTTTAATAAAATGAGGATACTAAAAGGGTTAAATTATAAGTATGTTAACAAGGTACCCTGATCCAAGGAATGAGATATTTTATGTGGAATTTATTGTAACTAATTGTAAGCAGGTGTATTTGAACTGCCAGATGCCAACCTGCCAAAATATGTCACGGCTCTAAAACTTAGCCAGATCCTAATGCACGGTGAGCTGTGTCTGGTGCTGGTGAGCCGGAGCCTTTCTGAGATATTTCTCAGCGTTTCTCTGTTGGACCAGGGTAGGTGGTACAGAGACACAACCTCTGCCTGCCTGCTGGGCCTTGCTGTGGTTGGGGCTGCAGCACAAATACCCAGGCGTTCTTTCCTCTGCCTTGAGTACAGCTGCTGTTTGCTAGCCATAAATGCCAAAGTGGCATTAGGAGTCACTCTTCAACAGCAGAAATAATTTATGCAGTGGGTTTATTCTTCATATGACCTTCTGCTCTAGCAGCGCTTCTGCAGAGAACCCTTGAAATGCAGAACCAAAGCCGTGCAGTAAAACATGTTGTCTTCAAGTTCTCTGAGCGAGTCTCACTGTGCCACATAGACCTCTTCAGAGTATGAAAGACTGGCTGAAAAATCAGCTGGGCTACTGAAAAATAGGCTGTCATAACATTTGTTTTACTGGTCATATGGACTCAGAAGCACAAAATGGATTGTGAGTGCTGAGCTTGCTTAGAGCTGTTAGATTGGCTGCCCTCGATGTCACAGCCCTGTTAGTAATGTCCAGCAAATCTGAGGGGCTAACTGTTTCCTTACTGTGAATAAATTCCATTTCATAACAGCAATAATACATTCCAGGCAGTGCATTTCAGAGTGATAATTACACATATTGGGTGGTTAAAGTTACTCCACCTTAGTTGTGTGAAAAAAAAAAGAAAAAAATTGTACTGCTGGCAAAAATGGGAGAATTTCCTGGTTTCCATGAGTTTAAATAAAGAAAAAAATGGAAAGGGAAGTGGGTAAGGTGTTTTTTTTTGGTTGTTTTTTTTTTTTTTTTTTTTTTTTTTGGCTTTTTTTTGGGGGATTTTTGNNNTTTTTGGCCATGTTTCAGGGAGATTCTGGCTGAATAAAGGTGGGATGTGAAATGTGTTCAGACAGAATTTGAGGTAGGGCCTGTGCCAGTATCTCCAAGCTTTTTTAGCTGACTGACCACTGCCAAACCTCAAATTCTTTGTGGACCACTGTCCGCCTTTGCTTATTAAACTTTTATTTGAGAACTGGACTTTAGAGATGCACTGTTTCATAGGGGTCTGAAGATTGTGACCTCAGAGGCAATTAGTTTTCTGTGGACTGTGATTTCACATGCTAACGAATAAAAAAGACTTCAAAGTGGTGAGCAAGGAAAGATGGTATCAGCCATGCTTGTATCATATCTTACAACAACTTTTACTCAGCTAAGGCCTCTCAAGTTCTGAAAGAGGAAGAAAGAGAATCTCTCTTGCAGCCAATGTAATCTTCTTTTGCAGGCTACTCCAGTGTGTCATTTGAAACACGGCATCCTTCACCCTTTGATCCACTACATAACTCCTAGTTCTTTCCTATCTAAATAATTCTTAGACACCCATTCTCTATCTGTTGTTCATGAAGCAGTTTATTCCTTGTACACAGGCAATAAATAGTCCTCTGCCCTGTGGATGGTGTTCTATGTCTTTCTGACTTTTAACACCATTGTAGGAGGATTATGATGTCTTTTCTATCCTCTAGTGCATTGAGAGTTTGTCTTACTTGCTGTAATCTTCAAATTTGATGAATAAATTGATTTCAATACTCTATAAATACTCTATTTATCTTTTCTGCATTATTAGTGAGAATACTGAGAAATACTTGATGTAGGGAAGGCCCTTAACCATCCTGAAAAAAGAATTGTATTTCCCTTTCACCTAGTCCATGCTTCCATAAATTTCCCTAGAGCACATCATGTCATACAGTCTGGCACGTTTCTTAAGATGAGCTGTATGACAACTATGCCTTCTTTATCCACAAGTTCTGTAATGTGGTTGTAGAAATTACTTTGGGTTTGCATAGTTTGTTCTGGCAAATGTAAACTGGCTCATGCTTATCACATTGTTTATTTTCTAGGTATTTACAGATGGTTTGTTGATTATTTGTTCAAGCATTTCTCCAGCATTGTGAAGCTGTAGTGTAAAAATTGCCACTTTCCTCTTCTGCCTCTGTTTAAAAAGTGTACACTGTAATTGTCCTTCATAGTTTTTTGCCTCACTTCAGAGACATCTTTCTTATAATATCTGTCAGTGGTTTCAAGATTTAATTAGTCAATTTTTGATGTATTTAAAAAGTTTTATACATCTTACAGTCTTCCATGGCTATAATATGAGTGTATTAGACCAAACCATTTAAACGTAGAAATTATTCAAACATTTGATAACCTCTTGTTTTATTTTAAGCTCACGTCTCATTTTTTTTTAGGAATCAATAGTCAGATTTTTATGTAGAAAAAAAAATTAAACTATGGCTATCTTGGTAGGGTATTTGTGGATTTATAAGAAAATATGTGTTGCCATGCAAATTTATTTCTATTAGATCTGACCTAGCAGAAAGAGTGTTCTATAAAGAAACAGCCTTGGTGTGAAATGGAAATTAATACAAATTGGTCTTCTAGCATTTTCTAATAGAATTAAAGTAAGAATCATATGTATTGGCTGTATTTAGATTTTTTTCACTGTATGCCCTATACATGGTTTGGAACATGAGGAAAATAGGACATAAAACATTTGCTTTCCAAAGTTTTCAATAGCATACCTCCTAGTCTGAGGTCTGTTCATCACTGCTATGCTTCTAAGAAATCCTTTGAGATCTTGTTAATTGATTAAAAAGCACCTCTTGAACTGCATCAAAAGTCAGAATCTGTAGTGGGCTTTGCAAACATATGAAATGAAGAAACTGCTTATCTTGAGTCCACTTATGTCTTCAGGATCTTTCTGTGTATATACAGCAGGGAAGCTGTGTGCTGCATCCAGGGCATGTCCTTTGCTACTTCTTACATTCATTCAGCAGGATGATCTTACCCATACATTCAGGAACACCAGAGGAAATTATTCTTTAAGTGATGCTTCTTTAAAACCCAAATTTATATAAAATAAAAGAAAGACACCCTCCAGCACCACCTTCAAGATGAAAGTAATACCACATAGATGAAATTCCTAGTGCAACCAGAAACCACGGAATGGTGTTCTAATACCATGTATTTTCCTATTCCCCAAATTTTAGGGCTATATCACAAATATTGCTGCAATTGCTTAATTTTACCTTCCTTAAAATCTTAGATCTTATTTCAGTTTCAGAGGACGCAGACCTTTTATTGCAGTCTCTGAAGAGATCTACTCTACTCTGTGCTATTTCTTAAGTTTTATATATTCTAAACTTACCTCAAAGTTAGTGGTATCTGAGAAATTGTTTGGTGACACTTGTTACTTCCAGGTCTCCTGTTATGGTAGTTTCAATTGTGAAAGGACGCAATTCCCTGAATCAAGTTCAAGAGCTGTTTCAATTTGTGTCTCATGTCTGATCTTGTCCAGAGGTCACACACTTCCACAGGGTAGTAGTCTTTTTGGTGACAACAATACTTATACAGAATTTCCAGAAAAGTGTGTATCAATTGATCTCATAATAGCTTACTTCCAAACGTCAGTGCTTAGATGCAATAAGTGGTCACAGTAGCTATAGTTAGAAAACATTCCTTCTGAAGATGTCTTTTAGAATTCGGCATCTTCCCAAAAGTGGATTTTGTTTGCTAGGAATCTCAGAATCCCATTGCCAAAAATGTATTTTGTAATATTTTAGAGCCGAACTGGGATTAAACAGTAGTCAGGGGATGGTGTGTGAAAACAGGAAGCTGGGTACAAGTTGAAAAGGGGAGAGCTGCTCTGCTGATTTGAGACTGGGTCACCCTATGAGTGTGTTTTCTCCACTGCCTTCCCCGTCACATAGAGCTGACAAATGAAAGCATGTCAGGAGCAGGAGTGTGACACTGCAGTGCTGTTTACTGCTAACTGACCAGAGGCAATCATAATTTTCTTGCAAATGCTGCCCTGGTGGCAGGGGTGTATCCACATGAAGCTGGTCCTATGCCTCCTCTCATGCTGCCACCACACGTAGGTCCCTGTGGCATAGGGACTTCTGAGGAGAAAAAAATAAATTATGAAGGAAGATGGAAATCTGTCCTAAAATGAAATTTAAGGAAGGCAAGAAAATGTAGTTGAAAAGAGGAAATTTGACAGTGTGGAAAGAGGTCAGGGTGAAGAAGGCAGCCAACAGGACATCAATCAACGCAGGATTTAATGATGCTACAGTGCATCATGGGACATAACAGTAAGGATGGAGAGGGAAGGGCTATTACCTTCCCACCTTCTATGGCTTCCTCAGTAAGCATGTGCTGCTGTTTGTGGAAGCCAACAAACAAGTCAGTTGTTGCATATCAGCAGCAAAACAAGCTCCATCGGCAGCAGTACGTTAGTAGGTACAAAGGTCCATAATCTCATTATGAGGTTTGTGGCTCACTTGCAGCAGCTGGGAATCAGACCCATCTGCTGAGGCCGTAGGACTCCATTTTTTCTACAGGATTTTCAGAATCTATTTCTATCCATTCTGAGGCTATCCTACACTGTGTGTCACCTAGTCTCTCTATCTAGAAACCATTTGATTCTTCAATCAGTTCAATGTGCAAATCTAGTTGCATGGTTTTTTTCTGTCATTTAGGTTCATAATCTGCCTTAAAATTCAAATTTTCCCTCATAAAAGAACAATGAGTGTGACAGGTTGTTTACGTTATAGTTTTCCTGTTCCTGGGAAAAATGAAGGTGCAGAAGTTATAGTGTGCAGGTGGAGCAGTTTTTTCCTTAACCTACAAGCCAGTAATTAGCACCTTTGCTTCATGTTAGCGTTCAGCATGTGGACCTCATTGCTTCATCAAGTGTCTGAGGACCCATGTGGTTTTCATCAGCAGAGCAGTGCTATTTGATGACGAGGGAAAAAAACCCCAAACTTTTCTAGGAGCAATAATAATAATTTTTTTTTCCCTACATCTCTTTCCCCACTCCACCTCTCCAGCAGCCATATTCTCTCATTCACCCTTACCAAAGAAAATAATGTGAATGACTCCAGTGACTTGTATATGAATCAGTAACGTTCTGGTGTCATAGGAGAACAATGAGAATAATATATGTTGACATCAGGGACTACCTCAGCTTCTCCAAGTGGATCTGTGACTATAGGTGAGAGACTTCTCTTAGGGAAATGAAGGGTACTGCTTGAAGCAGTAGTTTGGGGCTCTTTATCCATCTCCTTTTCAAGACTTCTGAAGTGATCCTATTCCCTAAGCATCTTCTTAAAGAAGAAACTCTTTCTTAGCAGTCAGATTTTGTTTTTATCGCTTGTTAAACAGAAGCAGACTCTGAGCAGCTAATATACAGACCCCGCTGGTATATGGAGTCTTCTTGTAAGGGGCTTCTTGGCTTTCAGCAACTAGCTATGAATGCCATCCGTGTTCTTGTGCCAAAGGGACCAGGTCTGTCTCCTCATAAGATCAACACTCCTGAGCAGATGGATCAGGCCTGTCCTACATTCCAGATTTAAGAAAATGGTTATCAGATGGTTTGAACAGGGGGTTATGACTTTTTTCTACCCTGCTCCCCATGCCCACCTCCCTGCCTTTAATCTGCTACATCAAACACTGAGTGTGATTAGTGATGACAGAGATTATTATTGTGAGCATAAAGTTCAAGAGCTCAGCTGTTTATTCATTTAAGAAAGTTGTTTTCTGGGTGTTTCTCTATATATCTAGCCACATGCTTAGACTGAAATACCCCAGCACAATCAATGGTTTGTAAGAATGTTGTTTTGACAGAAAGAATGTTAGTAAACATCCAGGATGGGGGAGGGGAATTATTCAGTGTCTTAGGACTTATTCCATTTTCATGTGGTTTGTTCTATCAGTGGTGTGAGAGGAAATGCCTGTTGAATAACACTGAAGAGACACGGTCTGTGAAAGTACACTGTCTCAGGTGAGTAGCACTGGAACGTAGACAGGAGTTTAGAGGCAGCTTCTGGCCGTCATCTTCAGCAAATAAACATGGAAGGCAGACCAGAATTCAAAACTTTCAGTTACAAGCATCAAACTAGGTTCCTCCAGTGCAAAGCATAGACCAGAGGTTGGCTGCATCCCTACATTGCCCAGGAGCTCTGCCTAATGTCATTGTTAACAAGCCAAGTGGTGGATTTACATAGTTGACTGCATATATCTGTCATCCTGTTTCTCCAAAACATTGGATTCAGTTTCTCAGGAGTCAAATTTGTTGGAACTTCTCTTCATCTTCTAACACCTAGGAACAAAGCTCTTGATTAGGTATGAACTTACAGTTCCCAATGATCTTTCACTTACAGGTGTAGCTGAGGTCAAGATTTGACTCATGAGCTGTAGATTGACTATGCCTTGGGGAGTGGGAAAGCAAAATGAGTCTTCTTTCATTTCAGCCTTCTCTCTGGCTGGTCATTCTCATTTACTGAGTTTTATTTATCAGCTTATCTCTGCTTATACATAAAATATATCTTAGCTGTTAATCACAGTAAATTAAGAAAAGGAAGGAAAATGGAACTTGCTGAAATCACTTTCAGGTGAATCTAACTGCTTTTCTAAACACCTCTGCACTTGACTGTGTTGTTAAAGATTTCCAGGAAAGAGTATGGGAAAGAGAATAGTCTTTAAATTATTGCTTCCTTTTTAAAGCTATCCTCATGATACACACATCAATTTTTTTATGAGTAGTTCCTTTGAAAACTATCTTCCTGTGTTTTCTTTCTTTCAAAATTTATTCCAACTGAGAATAAACTGATTTTTCATCATGACACTCGTTTCTCCAGAGAATAGTATTGTTTTTCTTTTAATATTTTCTGGTTCAGTCCATTTAAGTCATGCTCCTCCTCCGCTTCCTTACTGCTGTAAGCAGAATCAGGGGTTAGTTAAGGAAAGTTGTGTCTGAGTTGTGTCCAATTGTAGGCTTCTGACTAAAAAACAAAAAACAAAAGAAAACAAAAAATCCCCACCAAAAAACCACAAACAAGCCACTCTCAAAAACCCACCCTTGATTTCTTATCCTTCATGGGTTGATTGCCAGATTATTTCTTTAAAATTGCAACACTTGTTTCCTGTTTTCAAAGGCTAAAATCAGCCACTTAAGCATGACTAAAAAAAACCCAGGGTGCCTAAATTAGTTTGCCTAGTTAGAGCAATAACAGGTCTATCAGACTGCAGGTGTCACAATACCCCCACACACACACATAGTGGAAACTTAAAAACAGGAGGCAGCCTTACTGAACCCAAAGGAATCTTTTTTAGCAGAGATCGTGCTTCTTAGCTCATGAGGTCAGGCTATAGAAAAGCAGCTGACACTATGATATTGAAGGCTCCAGTGGTTTTCCTGCAGGAATAGATGGATGACCTGGTTGTTTTATATTGCTGACTTTGTCCATTAAAACAGCAAAGAAAAAACTGGTTTTCCTCATGTGGTTTTCTTCTTAATGAAATTTGTTCCTTGTCATCAAACCTATTTGTATGGTTTCTACCCCTCAGTCTCCTTTTCTTTTTTTTTAATAGTCTCTGAACTTACTGACTTTACAATTTCAGCTGTCAGAACACAGTAAATCCAAGCCTGAAGTGTTCTGACACAATCCATGCCAAAAATATGGGGAATAAAAGAGGATTTATTAGACTTTATATCTCTGCCATGTTCTGCAGGGGTTAATTTCTATTTGAGTTCCTCAAATTCAGAAGAATCAGGAGTGATCAGATATATTTTCAGATAATAAAGCTCAGACTTACTGTCAGTGCCAGGCTGCAGTACTAGTGACTGAGTTTTGGGTGTTTTGTAGGAGGTTCCACGTAGGACAAACCCCAGAATCTAATGCAAATATTTTGAGAGAGGAATCACATCCCATATATACTTACAAAACAATCTTAATACAATTCCTCCCACATATGGATTATACTTGCTCTTCCATCACACTTTTTCCCCCCACAGGTAACATTGACTTCATATCCTTAAAATTATCATGATTAGAAATACAGACATTCATCCAACCTCACCATTTTCTCACTGTTACGATCAGATCAGTTGTTCAGACAACTCATCATATAATTTAAGGATAGCTTGAGTCTACTATTTCCCCGCTCTTTATGCAGCCGTATCACATATGTCGTAAGTGTGGACAGAAGAGCTTACTCATCAAAAGCTAAATCCTTTATTCGAGAAAATGAAAGCTCAGAAAGAGTAAAGGGCAACAGGAAAGAATATTTTAGAGAGCTTTTGTTATGTGATAGTAGCTTCTTTGAAAGGGTTGTTTCACTTTTTTTTTATGACCTGTTTATGAGTGCAGAGAACTGTAGAACTGAAATGCTGACCAGTACACTTTTCTTCTGATAAGAGAGACAGCATCAGCATGAGATAGACCAAACTGTGTTCCACAAAATCCCATGCAGGAGTCATTTACCTGACTTATACAATTGCTGTGTATAATGTGCTCTAGGTAATACTTTCTTACTTAAAAGTCCTTCCTCCTCCCAAACATCTCCTTTTTACATGCTAAATTCGTAATTCCAAATAGTTTAACTTCTGAATTATCCAAGTGCTCAAATAGATACAACACAACTGAAAGGGTAGAAAGGCGGCTGAAGTGAAAAACTTACCTGGCACCTGACTACAATCAGACTACATAGTCATACCTATAAAGGTTGATTTTCTATTGTTTTAGAGTTGATCTTGACCTATCTTAAGTGCTGTTTCAAATACCGCTGAACTCTCACAAGAAAGATGATTTCAGTAAAATTCTACTATTTCAGAATTGAATTCTATTTAATTTTTGCTGCAAGCTCACTTGTGGCCACTCTCATATTGTTTCTTGGTTTAACTTTGATTTGCAAACCTGACCTCCTGATGTAAACGCCACCTAACAGCAGCTAAGGACATCCTGGTCTGTGTTCACTAAAAGCTCTGGTGACTTTGAATTCAGCTAAAGCCTTGTGCAGGGGAACTTGTGTTTATTTTGGGTTAGCTATTCTCGAGCAGTTTCTCACCTGCAGGCCACATCTGTCTAACTCATCAACAGAAATGGGCATATCTGTGCCCAGGAACAAACTGCTTTGGGATGTTAATGGAAAATCTAGGAAATCCCTGTCACTCCCTATTACTGTTTGGCAATCGCTTTCCCTGGGAACCTACTTTTGCTGGAGCAGGCAAGCTGTCAGCCCTGCAAGTGGTCTTTTTGTTTATGTATCTTTTCTGTTTCTCTGTTTACTTAAAGGGACAGAATTGTCAGGTCTTGTAAGGCTGGTCTGCATAACTGATGGCCTATCCACCTCAGAGCTGCATTTTTTTTTTTTTTTTTTTTAGCGCCTTTTTTTTTTT
>VWZG01006212.1:141605-249239 GCA_013396735.1 Grallaria varia | reverse complement strand
TCCTATCCTATCCTATCCTCTCCTGTCCCGTCCCGTCCCGTCCCGTCCCGTCCCGTCCCGTCCCGTCCTATACTTCCCATCAGTCATTATTTTGAACCATGACCAATAAAGCATGTTTTGAGGGACAATAATGTGACTATTTTTTTGTTGCAAGAAATTATTTTTAAAAAAATAATTTAGATAATTATTTCATATATAATCATAGAGAAAAATCTAGACAGATCTGATTCAATACAGAAAACAGAACCTTCTGCTTTCAATCCCTCAGTCTCTGTATTCCTATACTTTGAATTTTGGTAAACTTGAATTGCTAATGTAAACAAAAGCATTACCAAAAATGTTATACTCCCCCCTTCTCCTCAAGATTCACCAACAACCATTCATCTAGCATCTCAAATATATTTGTTCTTTATGCCTTATGTATAAATGTGTCCATATATATACATAAAAGTTTCCAAAAGTTTCAGAAGTTCCCTACACCAGAGTATAGTTTTCCATAAGACCAAATCAGATCCAGTAGTAGAACGTGGTAGAAATGGTTCCTTCATGTCACAGTAGCCTTCCTACGAGTTAGTTACATTTTTCCACAGCTAGTTGTTTCTATCTAAAGTCTGTGAGGCATTCTGTATGTTCTCACTAGCTCCCACTGTAGCTGAGGATTTTATTTTGGTCTATATATAGCTAGTAAATAGTCCAGATATACTGAAGTTTGTTTTGAAAACTTTTGTCTGGCTAAAATGATGGATATGAGATTTAGAAGTGAATTCATAAAGCTAGGAACAACAGCAAGGAGCAGCTGGGAAGAGATTCAGGGACAGAAGTATTATCTCTTAACTGCCTCTGCTTGTACAGATGCTGATTACTTCAGAAAAAAATCCATGTGCAACTTATCACTTGAACTTGGAGCAAGAAGATGGAAATAAAGGAGAAATGTTAGACTGGGAGAATTGGTTCAAGCGCTACCTGTGGAGCACATTGCTGGGGTTATTTCTAGGAAATCAACCATTACAAAATCATCATCACAGCTACAAGTTCTGCAAGCACCCCTATGCAACCCACAATGAGATTGCGTATGGTGTGCTGTATTATTATAAATGCACAGCTGCTGTGCCTCAGAAAGCTCATGACACAGCTGGACAAGGGCAGAGGGGACAATCCCAGGAGGGACATTGGCAGAGAAGTAGACGGCAGGAAAAAGATAAGAGAAAAAGCAGCTGTCCACAGCAGGATCGTAGAAGTGGGGTAGAAAACCATACTGGCTCAGGCTGTGCCATTAGAAGACTGAGAACACAGGAAGGTGAATAGGGTGATTTCTTAATAAAACCAGGGAGGACTGAGCAGGAGCAGAAGAAAAAGGGAAGCCCAAGGAGCACAGAAGGAGAAGTCCCATTTAGAGGCAAAGTCTGAGAAGGCCAGAAAGCAGGAATGAGTTTGTTCAGGGGCAGGTATGACAGTATTTGATGGGAAAGCCAGGGTGTGTGAGATCAGGTCATTGCTCCACATTCTATGTCCTTTCCTCCTCTCTTCTCTTCCATCAATGGTCCACTCTGGCCTCCAATCTGGAGGCAGGGAGTCACACCATCCATAGCACCCAAGAATCAGTCTTGAGGAGAAAAGACAACGCAGAAAGAACCATGCCTCACCAACACCACCTATGGAGACTTTCTGCTGTGCCTTTTGCAACCGGACTTGCCCATCTCGCATCGGCCTTTTTAGCCATCAGTGCGCTTGCAGCAAGCGTGGGTAGAGCCCTTCCCAAATCTTCATTCATGAAACCTAGCTATGATGATGTCCTTTCCTCCACCAGTGCCTGCACACCTCCACATGTTTGTGGCCTTGCATTAGGTAATCGTGTTGGAGATAAGGCTTGGTATACCCTAACTGTGTTGTCATATGAAGACAGGAAGCATACAAGAAACCATCTGTCCCTTCCATATTCCTCTTTTGGAGGAGCCCTCTGCTGATGCTCTACTCTCTAATTGACAATCCCCTCTGAGATTTTTAGATTTATCTCTGGAGAAATAAGAGTCCAAAACCAAAATCAAATCAAACCAATCAATAATATAATAACAGTAAAAAGAATATGATGGCAAGAAGTCAGAGAAACTTCAGCTGATATTTCATATTTTAATTGGTAGCTCCAAAGTTCTTTTTGCTCAGTGAGGAGGACATACTACATGTAGCGCAAATTGTGTTCATAAAACTGGGTGGTGAATACCGCAATGTTCTTTTGCAGTTTTGCTGAGTCTAGGGCAGGTTTTATATGGTGCAGGATGAGTTTGTTTGCAATTGGAGTAGGTTTTATTCTTTAAAAACACCCCAGCTGTGTACAAAGAGAGTTCACACTGCTAAGATAGCATGTGGTTGCTACCTCATACACCAAACTCATACCCTGGCTCTAGATCTGGACTTTCCTGTCTCCGTGAGTCCTGAAGCTCAGTGCTATTTTCTCTCACCTGCTTTATACAGATATTAACTATGAATTTGGGTTTACACTAATCTAAGTCCACGAACTTGCATGGACTTCCTTCTGGTACCTTTCAAAGACACAGCTAGTCTTAAGTCCTGTCGTCTCTTCCTGGAGTCTCAAAAAGAATGTAAATGTTCAATAGATGGCCCTGGAGCACTTGTAAAAGCATTTTACTTTGTGTTTTGTGATTCTTTAGAAATATAAAAATATTGGTACTACAAAGTGTTATAATAATATTTTAAATTTCCTTTGAATGTTAGAATTGATATTAATATTTTTGTGAATTTGTCATGTAATACAAATAATGTTAGTTCATCTACCAAAAAACCAAACCCCTTTTAATAATTTTTTAATTTGTTTTAATTTTGAACCTTTTCTTTCAACCAGTAGCAGGCCATATTCTCTTGCTTTCCTCATTTGCACAAGGTTTTGTTGCATTTTTTCTGTTGAGGGGGAAGAATGTGTTCCCAATAATTCAAAACTGGTGTCAGTCCAGAATCTGATCTATGCTATGCTTTGAAGTTCCCAAAAAAATTTGGAAATTTGCAGAGCTTACAAATGCTCAAGTGGACAGAAGACAAATTTACATTCTTGTAGTACTCTCAGTGTCTCAGTGGCACTTTGGTTTGGATTTCACTGAATATGGAAACCAAGAGAAAAGGTTTGTATTGAAAGTAGTAATATGCCATTCACAATATTAGGTATAGTAAAGAATTGTATACGGACAGCCAAACCCCTCAATTAAAAGCAACTTCATGTGGTTGCCAAAACACTCCACCCTTTCGAGCTCAAATAGGTAAGCCTTTTGGGCTATAGGCACAATGGGAAAAGACTAATTAAGGAAATGAAGTAAGATTTCTTAATATTATACTTGTGACATAAAAACTTGCTCCATGCCATCCCTTCCATATGAAACACTTTGTTTTCCTGGAGCTCCAAATGATTGTTACTTCACTTAGTTCACTTTTAACTATATACTATCTCTCTCCAGTTGTACAGGTGGGCTCTGATAAATGGACTGCGCAATGTGTATGTGTGGATATAGGTATGTGCATGCATTAAGTGCCCGTATGTGTCCACAGGTATGTTTCTATGCAGGGACAGAGGCTGAAGCAATGTAATCTTTTGGACTGGAAGGGCAAGGAAGGGCTGTGCAGCTGTGACCTCAGTTGAGCTGAAATGGTCAGTGCTAAGGGGGAAGACAAACCTCTTGGTAAATGCCCACACACTCAGATGCATGCACACACTTCTAGCGTGTGGCATTTTTCTTTTGATAAGAACTTAGTGTTATAAAGAGTAAACAACTGGGCAAATGTAACTGCAGCAGAAGAGATTTTTGTGCTCTGAGTAAGGTTAAAGCACTATATGAGAATCTATTGTAGACTATCACCTTAAATTTTGCATTCATAGTTCTTATGGTCAGAGAAAAAGAGAGAAAAAAATATGCTCTTATCTTTTTACTCTGTTTTTACTTCCCATTGATTTTCACCTAATAATTCCTACAGCATAAAACATAAATAAAATTTCAGAGTCTCTGTCTTTTGGAGTTTAGTGAGGGTGATCAAGAAGTTTGTCTTTACATTTTGATTACTACTTTTGGTGTTGTCTTTGTCCCTTGTTACAACATGCTATTTGTGTTTAATTTTCTAGATAACAAAGACTACCATATAATTACGGTCATTTGACTTTAACCAAGAATTCAAAAATGGTGAGTGATGAGGAATGTGAGATTAATGCAAATGAAAATGCAGTCATATTCTATCCCTCTCTGATCAGCTTTTAATCCCTCTGATGAACTTAACTGGTTGATGTCACTGGTAGTTTTATGTGGTCTATGAATTTTTCAAGGAGTAGCTTCAAATTCCCTTGAATTAGAGGAAGAGTAAAGAACAGAACTGCACTGTAATGAAATTGCTTTCATAAGAATATTAGCCATGAAGAGTGTATAATACCTAATGTTCTCAACAGTAGTATTTTGTACAGGTGTAAGATCTCAGAGCCTTGAGACGGGAAACAGATTTTTTTAAGAGGATAGCAGCAGATAAACCCAAGGCAGGATGCAACTAATTATGATTGTACGAAGTATAAATGGCTGAAGTACTAAGACTTAGTGGAAGTTAGAAAATTAACTGGAGAGAGAACTAGCAAAAAACCAATAGCATGTGTCACTTGATACAGTAAAATATCATCACTTCCTAGTTCCCTCCAAAGTATGAGTGGGAAAAAATGACTCCATACAGTCTATATTATCCTTCTGAGGGATTTTGGGTAAAGTGCCAACTACCCTGGAAGTGGGGGAGTGTTAGCTGTCTCCAAAGCACCAAAAGGAAATGGAGAAAAGGGATGAACTGGCCCAAACAAGCAGACAAAACTACAATTTTGTGGCAGGTCGCTCTAGGTCTCATTGACCTTGGCAGTAATGCAGGGGTCATTTTTTATATGAGTGAACTGTCCTTGAATAAATTCTCCAGCATCTACAAACAAGTTTTTCTTCCACATTAAACATGCTTGTCATGCTCTCCTTTCCAAAAAATGACAAATAAAAAAGATTTTTTTATTTTTTAGTATGCTGGGAAAATTCAGTTTTTATCTATCATTCTTTTACTTAACCCTCCTAAAAAATTTATCTAGGGACTAACACATTAAGTATGTGCTTCTATTTTCTCTCTTGTGGAAAAAATATGCAGTTGTGGAGCAACAGATTGTGTTTGAACACTTTGTAAGAGAAGTTTATCTTTGTAAGTGAGAGACTATGACTTTTGAGACTAGAACGAAGAAGGAGCACAACACTTTTGGTACAAATACTGGATTGGGCTTTTCAAAAATGTATGAAGAACACCTACGAAGATAGTCACACCTTGTTAACCCTGCTTTCTTTCCACCCCAACTCCTAGCTATTTCAGAGTAGAGATCTACCTTTTAGGTATTCTGACTTGCCTCCTGGAAGCTTTTCTGTCCTTTGACCATACAGGAAGTTAATTATTTAAATTAAACACCTATGTTAGTAGCTGAAAATGGCAATACCTACTGCTTTTCAAAGGGGAAAGCGGCAGCCTGATTTGCTTTATTCCTTTGAAAATTTCCCTTCGAGTAGGTGTGATCCCTGCTGCTCCACCTAACATTTATTGCCTTAGTTTAGCGGTTTTGTAGATAATGGCTACTGGCTGCTACATTCTAAACAGTCTGCAAGGCTAAAAGACCATCTCCATGATAATTTTCATCTCCAGACTTAAAGGACTGGAAACCACACATGGATTGGTGTGTATGCTGAGTGGCAACACCACACCATATAAACAATTGTTGAGGTTCCCAGACCTCATGGCATAGGATATAATGAAGTACTCGACAAATTTGTTGGCTCATCCTTCAAAGCAAGCACACTCTACTAGTTGCCTGAGCATACTGGTATAAATTGGAGTGGGAGGGGAAGTCAGGAGCAGAGGAGAAAAGTGTTATGGAGAAGCTGGTGGGATGCATCTAAAGGTGCTGAGGGTGCAGACATGATTGCAAGATTGCTGTCCATCCTCAGTGAAAAACCATGGAGACTGATGAAGGTTCCTGATAGCTGGGAAAAGATTAACATGAGGTTCAGCTTTACAAGGGCAAGAGGATGATCTGGGGAACTACCAGTTGGTTATATTTCCTTGTCTGGAAAAATCATGGAGTACATCCTTCTAGGCTCAATTTCCAGACACATGAAAAACTCGAAAGTAATCAGTCAGTAGAGATGGAAATAGCAAGGGCACCATGCTTCATCAGCCTATTTGTGTTCTGTTGTGAAATGACTGTGGATGAAAGAATAGTTAGTAGAATGTAGCTGGAAAGGCTTTTGATACCACCTTCGTAGCATTTTCAATAGTAGTTTGAGGCAATGTGGAAGAGATGGATTATTAGAAGAATTGAAAACTAGCAGGATTGGCAGGCTCCAGCGATGGCCCTTGATGTCTTGAGGGCAGCTTGGTGGCCAGCAATAATTACAGTACCCAAAGGGCTTATACCAGGACTACTTGTTTAATATCTCCTCCAGTGACCTGGATGATTTGACTAAATGCACCCTCTGGAGAACTGTGGATGGTGGTATGTCGGGGGTACTGGTTGACATGCTGTGTCGTGGAACTGCAAGGGCCAAGAGAAACTTTAGATCTAGGCCAAAAATAGTCATATGAAGTGCAAAGTTGTGCATCTGGAGCTGGGTAACCCTCTGCATCAGTGCAGACTGGGGACTGACTGTCTGAGAAACAGCACTGTGAAAAGGACCTGGGGGTTATGCCAGGTGCCAAACTGCGTACAAGCCAGAAATGCGCTTGCAGTAAGGGAAACCACATGCTACATTAGGATGAGCTTGGACAATGGATTGATGGAACTATCTCTGCTTGGCATTGGTGAGGCTGTGCCTGAAATACTGTGCCAGATTTGGTTTCTTCAATTAAAGAGAGATACTGAGAAACTGGATAAGGTCCAGTGGCAGGTTACAAAGATACATAGGGGTGTGGAGCACATGACCTGTTAAAGCAAACATGGCCTTGTTTCATTTGATAGACAAGAAAAAGGGTTTATCAAGTGTAGCTTACAATTTCTGGAAAAAATTATAGAGATACAGGACCCAAATTCTTTTCAGACAACTGTTTACAAGCTACTAGACAACTCGGCTAGCTACATGAGCAAACAGTCTTTCAAGGGGAGATAATTTCAAGCTGTGACTAGGGAGGTTCAGACCAAAAACTTCGAAAAGTTTGTTCATCAGCAGATAGTGTGGCTCTGGAACACTCTATCTGAAGTGGTGGTGAAATTGCTATCTGTGATAGTTTTCAAGACTT
This sequence comes from Grallaria varia, assembly GCA_013396735.1. NCBI lineage: Eukaryota > Metazoa > Chordata > Aves > Passeriformes > Formicariidae > Grallaria > Grallaria varia. The sequence continues at coordinate 241,952 of VWZG01006212.1, read as the reverse complement.
ATCTAGCAAAGCATCAGCAGACCTGACACAGTATTGGCTACAGTCTCTGACTGGCATAGACAACTTCCAGAGGTTTTCCCTCCAACCAACATTTCTACGACCCTATGGCAACACACTCCTCCAACATACAAGGGAAGGGATGATGGCCAGCATTTAATAGCTCCCTTTGCAATCCTATACGGTCAGTGTTGCTCAAGATTATTGTAAACTTTCTCTGATTAGGGCCAAGGCAGGTTTTCTCACAGATGTGTAGGCAGCATAGTGGCAGACAAAGCATCACAGACATTTCTGATGCAGAACTGAAAAAAAGCTGGATGGTACTGAAGAATAGAAAGCGTGACCTTTCTTTTCCTGGGAGACTCAGAATTTTGAGGGGAGGTGGAGGGGCACTCCTTATCATCATGCAAGAAAACAGGTCTATGAAGCAGACTTGGTATAGTGGGTAGATGGCTCAGAGAGATAACCTTGCCTACTGCGCTTTCTACTTTCTACACTGTAAAATATTATTTACATTTTTATTATTTTGCATTTTTGCAACAGTTCACAACAGATCACATATCTTTGTGTTTACTTATGCTGTAAATTGGTCTTGCATTGCCCTATTAATACCTGGATCATGCTCAAAATCCTTCAAGATTTATTTCCTCCTCTCCTCTCCTCTCCTCTCCTCTCCCGTCCTCATGTATTTTTCCTGAAATCCTTAGCAGAAGATTATTACTTTGTACTCCTCAATATCAACTGCTTTGATTTTTTTTCTTTGAAATACCAAAAGGGATTAAAGCATAAACTGGATTAGCTACTCATCAAATACAATTTTGATAAGTGAAACTGTATTTATGGAGATAGGATGGCTCACTGGATTGATGATGAGATACCATTCTAGGTCACTTGTTCAAAGTGGTGTTAGTCTGGTAGTGACTGAAAATACATTGCTTGCCATCTGGGAGCTTTCTAGCAATGAAGCCAATAATGAACTAGTTGCAGTCAGTTCCTGAGGGGATCTCCGTATTCTAATATATGCACCAAAATAGTCAGTAACTCCCTCTCCTTTTCACAGGCCTAAAGGAAAGATAAAGTGCCAGGAAGAGATAGACTAAGATCTGACACAAGAGACAATAAAAGGAACAAATAATACTCGAGATTCTTTGGCAAGGCAATGTCTGAAAACTTGTTCTGTGGAGTTTATAATCCAGATATATTGGTCTAATATTTCCTTCAAATGCTGAGATGGTTCTCACAACGGCTAAGAAGAGAGAATTAAATGACTTTTGAATTGAAAAGAGCGCCAGCTTTTTAAGTCACTTGATCGTCAAAAAAAAACATTTAAAAAGCAAGGCTATTAGGCTGAGTAATTTCCAGAGAAAGGTAGTGGACATGCCCTTACTTGAATCGTGTTAAAGACGTATGAACTCCTCCCGTCACTGTTATCTAATTACAAGGATGAGTAAATAGGTATGGGCAACATTTTCAAACCTGGGTTCTGAAAGTTTGACACAGTATCCAAAGAAAGATACAGAAAAGGTGGGGTCGTTTTCACTCCGGCTGTCATTAAGAGTAGTGAAAACTCAAGGTCTCAGCCCTGATTCTCAGAGAATGATTGAAATTAAGAATAAAAATTAAATTGTCTAAAAGTATAGGCCAACCTCGCCCCCCACCCTATTCTTTACTGTATTTTACCATATGTAGGAAAAAGCCCCACCCCAAGTCATTATCAAAGCAAGAGGAAATGGAGTTATTACATAGTTACCTGAGAATATCTGACCTATTTGTTGGAGTTCCTGACTGGAGACATGGATTAAAGACCGGTAGCAAAAAGTCAGCATTTGAACAAGTGACACTAAGAACATGGTCACCAAGAGGTCCCAGGAAAAGGAGCAGGAATAATTGGTCCTTTGCAGCTTCCCAAGGTGTGAACCAGAACCTGGAGTCACCCTCAACATGAGTGGAAAGATTAGGAAGGGAGAGTGTTGATCCAAACTTGAACAGTTATCATTTTCTCTAAGAAGGGGTGCAGAGTGCCTTGGTTTCCAAAGCAGGTGACAGAAGTAAGGGCGAAAAGTCACAGGCCTTGGGAGGATTCAAGTTTCCTCCCTTTCTGCTCCACTTAGCCTCAGGGGAAGGACTCTGGAGGTGTGTTGCCCATGGGCTAAAGCAGCCTTCCACTGGGAAAGACTGTGGGGTGGCTCCCCCCCATAATGGGGAAAGGGAAGTGGTGTTGAAGCCCATGGCACAGTGCTCCTGAAGCTGCTTCACTTCAGCTTGCTTCTGCTGCCAGTTAGAGAAGCAGCTGCAAGATTGTCCAAGCTTAACTGAGGGTATTAGAGTTGATTGAGGAATTTTGATGGCTCCCTTGCCTAGAAGCTGTTTTCACATTTGGGCTCTCTTTCCCCGTCATCCAACGCTGAAGAGCACAGCTTTGTCGGGATCAGAAGTGGATGATGGTGGTGACTCTCACTCAAATGCTGCCATTCACACACTAAGCTCCTCTGCCTCAAAGGCCTGGCCAGGCAATGCTAACAATAAACAAACCATAATAACTCACAACTGTGGCTGAACCCAGCCCTTAATGACATTGTTCAATACCGCTTCAACACTGTGAAGAGCTTTGCCGCTTAGTTCCCATGCTCCTAGGGGCATTTCCAGATTGGCTTTACCAGGGGTGATTCCAACAGCTTATTCTAGTTGTTTTGCTCGTACAGCACAGGGAAGCTGACCTGCCGTGAAACCTGACGCTTTCTACAAGAACAGGTTATTGCAGGGTAACAAGTGGCTTTTCTTTCCTAAGCCTCAGCTGACGATACAGTGCCACAGGGGGGCACTCACATTAACATGTACACCTCCCGAGCTGCACACCACCTTGCAGGTGTGCACAGATGTGCGACAGAGCTTGGAGAGGCCTTGCAGGGAGGCTTGGGCTTGGAAACGTGGCTGAAGCCACCTTTCATCATCTGTGTCTCCGTGCAGCAAACTGTTGGTTTGTATTTTGCTTTACCTTCTAGGCAAAAACAAAGCAAAATATGANTGGGCAGGGAATAGCAGCATCTGCTAACACTGCTAGTTTTTTTGTGTACGTGCTAAAGATTTTTCACCCCAGGTATCAAGACCATCTGAGAGAAGAGTCATGAAGGCATCATTTCTGATTTCCATCAATAAGAAAATGATGTGCAGAAACTCCTCTCTGATCACATGGTGTGGCAAAGGAAAGTGTGCTGTGAGCAGATATTGCTGGCAAGCCTAGAATGATCACTGTTTGAGAGGGTTTATCTGCCAGTGGCTCTCAAAGTGTCTGAAAACACTGGCTGATTCAAAAGACTCCTTTCTGGCATATCTTTGGCTGTTTCAAAGCAAAGTCTGATTTTACAAGCAAGTTGTTTCTCCTTGTTGCTGCAGATGGTCTGATCAAATGGAAGCACACACCGCAGTCCATACATTAGAGCCAGAAGAGTCAAAACTTTGATGCTTGCCTCAATATTTTAATTCTGCTAAGAGGTGTTTTTAGATTATTAAGTGCTGCAGATAAAAGTACATGAAATGTAGGATATTTATTTCCTGAAGTTTTGTGCTTCTGTGACACTCAAAGCCAATATCACAAGGGATTGAGGGAATGTCAGAGAGATGTTACCTGTTTCTCGGATGCAAATGTTCAAAGGATGAGATCATGAACTGTCTAACAGAAACTCTGGCAGAGATGACCATACAAAATTTCTTAATTTGTTTTTTATTCAGTCATTCTCTTACAGACGCACCACCAAGCTCAATCTCTTCCCTGAAAGTTCACCTTTTTCCTAGCAGTCCGCTTTTTCTCTGGGTGCATCACATTCTGTCAGAAACAGTCTGGTGCATATTGTAATTTGGAAATCAGTAGACTTTGCCAAGATTTTGTAAACTACTTTGCTTCAGCTTCACACTGGTCTCACTGTGTAAGCAGTTCAGTCTAATATTAGTCTCTTCTGAAAATTTCACCTCTGGAGCCAAGGAGCACTAGATGGATAAATGAAAGGGGAATGTGACTGTGATCAAAATCTGTCTGGTCCAGACAGATAAATATCAGACTAGCTTGAAGGTTTTCACCTCCTTGCTGCTGCCGGGAGTTATATTTTTTCATGGGACAGCACTGTGGGCTAATTTCATAGCTGGTGTAAATCAATGTTGCACAATATACTGTGGTGGAATGATGCTGATTGATGCCAGCTAGGAATCTGACTGCTTGTACTCCTACCAGTGCAGCATTGACTTATAAATCTTCCTTTTAAAACCCTGTGGATGAACCAGAGGAACTGTTGCTGAGAACTGCATATTTCAAAATTGGCCTTGAGAAAATAGGAAAGCCCAAGTTTCAAACCAGGATTAAAAAATGTAGGTGCCACAGTGGGTTTTTTTCCTAGAGGTGTTAGTTTTACCTCTGTGAAAACCAGAATCCCCCAGCACTTGTGGAAACTAGGTTTCGAATGAGGAGTTTAGTTGTTCAGATGTATTTATATTCCCTTTGAGTCTCTGTATTCCTTGTGAGATTGTAAGTGATTCACCTTCCTCCCCATTAAATATATATTCTTAAAAAATTGTCCCATTACTTAACCACTGCTCCTGCCTTCTTTACTTTTTTCCTTCTATCTCCTTTTTTTTTTTTTTTTAATGTACGTACGTATACCTGACTCCTTGGAGATCACTTTGTCTGTCTCTGTGATTGCAGGAGTCAGCCAGCAACACGACAGGACTTGCTTGTTTACATAGCTCTGAGGGTTATGACAACACATCAGAATGTACAGGTGCCGTGCAGAGATGCAGCTTGCAATTAAGAACAGTAAGGCTGACTATTTAATAAAGAATTCCTTCATTTTATAACAACCTGATCTCATTATTATACACACAACAAATCAGCTCCATAAAGCTCTTTAAAAATTTGTTCTCCCTTGGTATTAAATATTTGAGCTAAAGTTAAGATTAACAGTTGCAAAATAATTGCATTAATTGAACAGAAAATTAAACCCGTAAAACATAGTTAAATGCAATTTCTTTGTAATTGCAGTGAATTTGCTGCCAAGATAATTACAAAACAGTTTTTAATACTATTTTTAGCTCATTTGGTGGCCTTTTACCCCTTCAATATAGCAGTCAGGGATGGGCAAATCAGGGGAGCACTCTTTAGATGACAGTCTGATTTGGGCCTTGAGTTAAAGTGTGGCTACAAGGCTAAACCAGTGCTGAGATTGCTTACTTAGCAGAGCAGAGGAGGCTTCTTGCAAAAACCTTTCCTCCAATTTGAGCATTAAGGGGGAGAAATTTCAGGAGTAACCTGCTCCTTTCAGTAATAAAAAGCTTGTCAGAGCAGCTCTTCATAGGAAAATTAAGTCCTCTCAAGTTGCTTTTGAACAATAGCTTGAGAAAGTCTACTTTTCCTTTTAATTCCAGCTCACAATACTTGCCATTCCCTACTGGCCCAGGATCGGGGTGATCTAATAGCTATCTATAACTTAAAATGCAGAATATTTGTTTATATATATATATATATTTTTTTTTTTTTAGAATTTCGTTCTCATTATATAATAGGCAACAAATGGCTTCTGCCTTTAGACAAAAAAGTTCTAGAATCACAGTTTCTGTTAAAAATGCAATCAGATACTCTGTTTTTGCCTATAGTCAGGTGGAATGTGTGGTCTCTGCAGGTATCAGTCCTTTGCTAGAGGACGGGAGATTCCTGATGTGTGGTATGCCCTTTATCCCAAAGGAAGGCAACAACATGTTAACATGTCACATCTTTATCCCTCCATTTCAGAGAACTGCAAAGTACACTGGTGACACATCAGATACACACTTCTCTTTTGGGTTTTTTCTTTTGGAATCAGCTTTTTCTTTTCCCTTGAGTTTGTTTAGTTTCTACTGTTTGCCTGTGCTGCCTCTCCTACAGTGTAATTAAAATTATTTTCTCTGGAGCTGTTCCTTTCATATATTATCCAATTCATCCTCACTGGATGAATTTCCTATTCCCTGGAAAAGGACCGAGTTTATTGACATAAAATAATCCTTGGCTGAAGTGACTGAGCGTGGACAGCCAGGCTGGGAATCTGGACAGAGATCCTGCTCTGAGAAGATCTTGGATCACACTGCAGTTCTGAGTCCAGTGTTTTCTCATGTCTCCTCTGCCAAACTATACTCCTTTGTGCTGGAAAAATCCCCTGCTCTCAGCAAGGGTTCACATCTTCCTTACTTGGAGCAGGCCTCACTGACGTATCTCCTTATTTATGCTTATAACGTGAACTCTGTAGAGAGTTCTGTACAAAGGTGACAGGAGACCTTTAGAGTTATGGACACATTTATCTCTCATCTGCCAGCAGTGTTTTTACTGATGTCCTGTTATCAGCTGGTTTCTTTCCATAATTTTTAAGTTTTTCTGTCATTCCAACTAGTATTCTTCCATGTTGTTATTTATTATGTATATTTTTTTGGTAGTTTATTATTGCTTTTTTCATACTGCTGATCAACTTCTGTGAAGATAATCATGGACACAACTTTTTGGGCATTTTCTTGTTTCAAATGCTTATCCCAATAAGGTTGGCCAAATAAAGGTGTATTCTCCTGTGTATGTGACTGTTTAAATTTGAATCTAAAAGTGTTGGAGTTTGAAATCCCACATAGACTGAAAGTTGTATTTAAATGCCTTTAAGAGCACTGAGATTTACATGGAGTAAACCTACAGAGATGCAGCGACTCCATTGCCTTGAATACACATGACAGTAAGCTGTACTCCTCAATTCTCAGTTTCCTTGCCTGAGCTCTTTCCATCCACCAGCTTGCCCTTGCACTATGCTATAGCACTGTTGTCACCTAGAGCCCTTGGCTTATGGCAGATGGCTGGGGTCCAAGCACTTACCACAATTGCTTTGTAGCTGTCTGGTAGCTACAAGCTTGCAGGCTGCAGAGCTTTTTCGAAAGAAATGTGGTATTTTTGGCCTCTTTCTTCTGTGGCCCTATGGCTTATGTGGCTCACAGAAGGAGATTGATCAGTGAGTTATTTCAAAACACACACATGAAGTGGAGAGGAACTGGGGATGGGAAATGAGGGGAAAAGGATGGCAGGGAGGTAAAAGTCAAGAAGCAGCTGGGTTTGATGTGGAAAGATCCAGTGTGCTGTGGCCTGCCTTGCAAAGAAAGGAGTGTGCCTGGAAGGCTGGTGAAGAACAGGCTAACAGGAAACCACTGCAATAACCGTGCCTCTCCCCTGCGCACCGTCTACCTGCAGGCACCAAAATTCCTCTCTCTGGGGAAGGACTCGGTGATCCATTTGCTTCGGTGACTGCCAGGGAGAGCAAGGAGCTGCTGGGACGGGAGGAGCTGGGTTACCAAAGGCCTCTCCTACACACACTGCTCCTGACTGTGAACATGAGGGAGAGAGACAGGTGTGTGTTTGCTTGCGGGGGGATCAGTCACACAAATAAACAAACAAAACTACATCCAGGAGGGAATTTTTTTCCTGGCTTAAGTGCCTCTGCCACTGGCTTTGCAAGGAAGTTCGCTGGATTGTACAGTTCTTGGTGTGCGGCAGCTGCTGATGAAAACAACTCACTTGTGCACTTATTTCTGTCCTTTGAGCCTGTGTTTTCAAAGCTTCCTCTGTTTTCCTGTCTCTTACTCATATCATCAAGGGCTGGGACTGGAAAAATGTATGCAGGTCAGTGCCTGCTTCTAAGTCTTCCAGGTACTGCTGAGCTTGAGCAATAAGGTATAGCATAAATTTGGCTGCTTCATTTTTTTTTTTTCCTCCCAATGATAGTGAAAAGTTGAACTTGTTTTTGAGTACCTTCAATTACCAGTCCAGATTACTAATTTCCTTTAACCTCCATCCCCACTGCCTCTTGCTTTCAGTGGGAGTCTCTAACCGTTTCAAAAGCAGACAGCTAGGACAACAGATATCCTTGTGCTATCATAGAGTGATGGGTTTGGCCGAACAAATTGGCATCTCTTGACTGTTCTGATATCAAAAGAGTTCCTTTGTCTGTTTCTGTGTTTTCTGGCAGCTTTGAGAGGTTCTTCACTTGATGATTCATCAAATCTTAAGGATTTTGCTTTACAAGAGCTTCTACTGCTTCCAGCATATCCTTTCACCCCTTAAAGTGATGGACCTGAGCACAGAAAGCCCTCCTGGTGTGGCTGCGGCCTCTGCTGAACACAGATAAGAGCTGGGCTTGGCCAGCTGCAGAGGTGGGTGAGCAGTATGTCATGTAGTGACACATGAACCTGAACTCTGGTTTCTTTGTAAAGCCAGGGGCGTGAGACTGTCCTCCTGGACATGTTGGGCCCTTTGGTCCCAGCAGGAGCTGTGCAGCACAGAGCTGCAGGTGGCTCCCAGGTCACAGCTGTGCCACAGGCCAGGGTCTGGCTGTGGCTCTCTGCCTGCTCTGGCTTCCCTAGGCAAGGGGGCTTACTTATTCCGGGAAGGTGAGGAGGTCAGGATGCTGGTATAAACCTTGGCATGCTGTGAAATGGCAATATGGACACATGCTGAGAGTAATGGGGGCACATGTGCCTCAAAAGCAGGAGGACCTGAACACCTAACAGCGGGGGGAAACCAAGGAAACCAAACACTTAAGAGTTTTCAAGTGGCAGCTGAGGTGAGGTTGACATTTTTCCTTCAATCCATGAGCAGAGTCAGACAGACCTGAGTCAACCTCAAATATTGTCCTATCTCTGGTTTACAGCAGACACATACTTTAAAGCTCTGCCATATCATCTTCGTCATGAAAAGAAATCTCCTGATTCAGAGACTTCTCTAAACCACTCAAGAGTTTTGTGTGTGCTCTCTCTCCCCAGTTGCTTAGAGCCCTGAAAACCACAACCTTTGCTGGCTGACAATAAAGATACGACCTAAAGTATTCAACCAGAAAAAAAGAAAAAGAAAAGGAAAAAAACCGGCTGTTGAGGAGGCTTAGAACATGTCCCAACATTTTCTGCAGGTTTTTTCCTTTCTTGAGGCAATCAGAGCTATGCCTCAGTTTTGCACCTGCCATGGGCAAGTGCCTCTGTCTTTTAGTGAAATAACTTTATGCATTTTTTGTGCAAGCCCTGGCCTGCTTTGTATCCTGCTTTACCTGAATGATTATATCTTCTTTACTTCGTTAACTTTTCAATAGGCTATGAAAACAAAAGCTGTCACTCTGATACCTGCTATTTGATATTCAGCAGTGCCTTCAGTACAAAAAGAGCCCCTCCAACTCCCAGCCCCCACCTCTAAGCATCACTTGGCATGATCCTGCTTGTAGCAGTTCACTATATCAATTTGTAAAACCTTCCCCTGTCAACGTTTCTTTCAGCAACACCCCTATCCTACATCTGCAAGTATAAGTTTTGCAACGGTGATATGAGTGAGTTTGATAGAGATATCAAAATTCCTGTCCAGTGAAATATCAGTTGACTGTGATCATTAGGGCACATCAAGGAGGTACTCATTTGGGCAGACACAGCTACAATGCCCAAGACAACTTCTCCATGTACACACAGAAACTAAAATGTTATAATTTTGTATGGTTTGACTTAGGAACTCTGGGAATTCCCAGAACTATGTTTCAGATTCGCAGAGATCATAAAAATTAATTCTGCGGTTACCTCATGTTCTGTGGCAAGAAAAGAAGACTTCTAAAGTCTGTTTTTCTAAGATATCTAGGCTTTATTTGCCTATATGTCTATATTATTACTTTGAAAGCTTCTACGTCTATTCATGTTACAAAGGGATCCCTCTAGACTTTTGTAGTCCAAAGAAAAGCTCTTGGCTCTTCCTAAAGGCCAGCTCTCAGAAGATAGATAGGGGGCTTAGGGTGGGTGGGCTGTATCATCCTCATTTATTCAAATAATCTTTACTTGAGAGATCCCTTAGATGAAGAAAATCTGCCTGGAAAACACAGAGACCACATAATAGAGCAGTGTAGAGCTCCACAGGCAGGAGGGTAGGTAAAAGTAAACAAAAGGATGTGTGTTTTGGGGGAGGAATATTTTTTTGGATGGATTCAAGCTGGAGGTGTAAGGGTACACAGAAAGCCGCAGATTGCTGAGGACAGAGCAGTTTGCAGATCAAACGAATCTAATGTTGCTTTGGGATGTAATGGCCCTGATGAAGTGATTTTCCAGCATCTTCTTCTGAGAAGACACGGAAGAAAAACTCAGAAAGTGTTTCTGGTGGCTTCAGTTCTGGGTTCAGAGAGCAGTTTTTCAGTCACTGACTAGTTTTTTACTCCATGTTCACACCTTAGTACAGTGACTAGGGAATGAAAGTCTGGGTTTTCAATTTAAATGAGTACATCTGGGTATCCTAGTTTAGAATGAGCAGCTCTAGCTCTGGTCATTAAGAGAGCTAGAGTTTGGGGCAGTCTTGAGTCTGTGTCCTCTGTACATGAGTCTTTTCCTGTCCTTTCAGGCTGGGCATTACAACAGAAGGTTTTGATAACCTGTCTTCTGGTGCCAAGGTAAGATAGTTATGGAAATGTAAATCATATGTTTTTCGCATATCAAATTTCCAGTGATGTGAATGGGAACTAACAGGACCTTGAGTTCTCAACACTTACCAAAATCAGGCCATTTCTACTTCCTAGTTTAACCATGTGTCTATCTTTCAACATTTCTGCTTCTCTGTTACACCTCCTTCTTTCTAAAATTCATTTTTCTTGCATCTGTCAAAAAAGGTTGTAGACATTAAAACACCTTAAAAACAGAGGATAAAACAGCCTTAAAACCTTAAACCACCTTAAAACAGCGGATAACCAAACTCAGTATTTTAATGAAAGAAATTCTCATATTTTCCATCTTTTTTTGCAAGAGTTCAAGGGCATTTCTGGAGAAATGTGACTTTTCTCATGGGATTCTGTACTACCAGAATCCCATGAGAATCTTATGGATAAGTTTCAGCGCACCTCTGTACAAAACAAGCACTATCGTGAGACTGGTGATTTTTCATGATTTTTCATGATTTTTCATGATTTTTCATGATTTTTCATGATTTTAGGAAACAGCCCTTACAAGTACATGCTCTAGGAAAGATGAAGAATCCTGAAACTGGACTTTGCAAAGTTTATATTTGTCTCTTGCAGAATTATCTCTTAAAATATCAAAATTCTTGTGCATCTTATTTCATGGGTGTGAGCACATTGTAAGTGGCTCAGACATGAATCAAACATCTCCTTTCCCCCCTTTTTGCTCTTTTGCTGAAATTTGATGGGGTCTCTATAACTGGTGCCATTAATACCCAGTATAATTTTATTTAGTGCATTTTGTGCCGAGAACCTGGCTATTTGACAGTAAACAATGATTCCAGGTCAAGAAACATACTCTTAATTATTTCATGATCTCAGTGTCTTTAGGGAGGGCATTATACAGGCCCTGCAGCAAGGAAATAAAGTGTTTCTCAAGTCCAAAAAAACCCCACCCCTGAATTAATTTCTGTACTTTAGAGAGATAGCAGCCACTCTGTTCTTTAAGGTGTCAAGCCTGTGTTTCTTTGGCCAACTCTCAACTGAAGCACACAAAATAATCCAAATAAAGGCTTGACTTTCTAGAATAGTGTGGGCATCTAGTGACTATTCTTGTTAAAATGAGAAAAATAGGACACATTTCAGGTGCTTCCACTTTGAAAGACCAGCACGACTCTTTTAAAGTATGACACTAACATTACAGGGGAATGTGATTCCAGTTTTCAAGATCCACTGTCAGAACCTGTTGCAAGCTGGTGGTAAAACTCCTCTTTTGGCCTCCCAAATAGTGGCCCTACCTACAGTACAAAACATTCCTAGTTCTATCATCTTGGCATTAATTATCCTAATCTCTTTTCTAATGTTCAAGCTGTTAATTTAACCACGTTGTCTAAACTTGCATTGGAAATGGGGCTGGATTTGTTGCCTTGCATGTGCAGACAGAAAAGCTGAAGGTAGCTTATCAAAGTAAGTGTAAGATAACAGAACTCTGGCTTGGCAGAAGGAAAAAAAAAAAAAAAGGAAAGGAAAAAAAAAAGAAGACATTTATGAACTTCCCCCCCCTCAAAGTTGCAGAATTCTGGGTTTATCTGAAGCTGGCTTTAAAAACAGGTGGAACTGCAAGAAATCCACTTTTCTGAATATTTTCTCTCATGAAGGCTAGAGTGATTTCTTAAGCTCCATTTGTGGGGAATGAAACACCGAACGTTGAGCTATGAGCAGGAATTATGAATGTCAGATTTGCACATCTTACTCTACCTTTTATGGATCATGAAAATTGTTCCTGTTCAAAGTGAATTTTCATAGAAATCTCAGTTTGCTCACAGAAGTTTTGTAAGAAAAGTGAGTGAAATTAACCTCCCAATTGGCTAGCTACAATCTCCCGTGCAATATAGACATAGTACATTAATCTACAAGAAACTAGCACAACTCCGTTGAAATCCTGGTGTACAGGTGGTTGTCAAAAGATTCATTACAAGCAAACTTGTGAGCCAGGCCACCCTAGCAGAGGTAGCAGCAACTGCGTGGGGTGTTGAGTGGCCTGTCCCATCCTTTCAGGAAGTAACGTTACCTCTGACACAACTGTCTTCCAACTAATAATCAACTTCAGTTTTTAATGTTTACTATTCAACTCCTTGCCCAAACATTAATTTAGGAGGCTGTTGGCTTTTGGGGCCTGTGACTTCAGAGTTATAGTTGGCACAGCCGAGGACATCAGCATGTGAGAGTGCAGGAGGTCAAACTGGATGGGCATGATGGTCTGTTTTGGCCTCAGATGGTGTAACCTGGGAGAAGAATGTGGCCTCCCCCTGCTTGTTTGACAATAAAACAGTATGTACATCATACTATCATATAAATAATAGCCGGTTCTAAAAATTGTGCACAAACTATACGAAATGTGCACCTATACTACTATGTAAATAATGTGTCAATAGTTATACATAAAATACGAATTCACATGGAACTGCCTTTTCTTGTATGTTATACAGAACATGTTTTCTGCCAGAAATACTGGGCAAAAATGCATGAGGATAGAAAGGAGCTTTTAATGTTAAAAAAACCCCATGTCATTATATTCTTTCTCCTTTCTTCTTCCTCAGTCTGAAAACAAGGGTTCAGGATCTGCCGTAACGGTCCATGTCCTAGCAAGGCTTTTTGAATGCGAGTTTTTGCTCCTTCTTTGCTCTCCTCACTTGGCTGCTGTTCCATCTGACTCCAAAAGAAGCGAGTACAAATTAAAGAAAGAATGCAGCCCTAACGCCTACACCCAGAAGCTTTCAAAACAGAGGGCTGCTACACCTGTGGGGATAGAACAAGTGTATCAGTGTCCTGGGCTCTGCCCTGGCCCGTCTGCCTTTGTTAGCTGGAATGTGCCGATGAAACAATCAGGTGCAGTAGGCGCGTGGCAGCCTGCTTAAAAAACGATTCTTTGGAGACAGGGAGTGGGCTGTGAATCATGCATCCACATAATCTGATGATAACAATTTTAAATGTGGTGATTAGTGTATAATGGAAAGTATTGTGCTGTTTGGTATGATTTGTCTGCCACTGCACTACCCCATATTTAAAAGGTCCCATCTTCTATGCAAAACCTGATTCATTCTAGTAGCAAAAGCATAAGGTAACTTTAAGAGTATTTAAATACTTACATCTTTCTCACTCACACAGCACATGCATATGTGTGCATATACCATTTGGCTCACTATACCGTCCTAAAATCATGGATGCACTGCTGGGCAGCACACAAAGCAGGATAGCTCCCTGTGGAGCTTACAGGCTCAGTTATGAACTCTTAAGTGTGGGCAAAACCAGCCTCCTAGAATTATGCGGGCATCTAGCAGTGCAGAAGTGCTGTTGAGAATATCAGCCCAGAAATCAAGATGCATTTAGCAGTTCAACTTAAAATATGTGGCCAGCAAGATACAACTTTATGACTAGTCCTTCGCTTCAGGAACCTCTGTGAGGGTACACCTTCAAGTACACCTTTGCTGCATTGAATGCCAGGAGAGCATGAATAATCATCCATGCAGCTGAAGAATATCAGTGTGAAAAAAACATTAAGTAGAGAGGGAATCTCTGGGGTTTAGTAGGAAAAGTGTGAAGCAGCAAGGCTGCATTTCAGTTGTGCCAGTGATTGAAAAGCAAAAGGAAATTTTCTCACTTTGGGACTGGATATATGTCATATTTGCTCTTGATGAGATTCGTTTTGGTGGTATCTTGTAACATTGACTTTCAATTTCAGTTCTTAGGTCACTGGGAATATATAATCTGAATAGATTCAGGGCAAATATCTGCTGACAGGGAAGAAAAACAAAGGAAGCAAACAAAAATAGAGAAGAAAAGCTATGGCAAAGCCAGGTGCCCTCATGAAGTCCTCGGACAAGATGGATCATGATTTGGGAGAATTAATAACTGTAGATAGCATTGGTAAGCTTTTCCTTTTCTTAATCACTGAACCTTTATGTGCCCTTCCCTGTAAATACATAACAAATACAACCAGCTAGTGAATTAGTAGATCACTTGCTTCCATTTACTCTCATAAATGAGTCCAAAAAAGAGAGTTATTTTTTCACATAGCTTTAGTGCCAGATCTAGTTCTTGCCCTGGCCAAACTACCTGTCATGTATGAATGATATGCATAGGAAGCCTGAAAGCGAAATTATTTTTCTTATAATGGAAGGGTACATAAAATACATGAGTGCAATTTTTGCCTATAAATTTCATCTCAGTTTAACCATGAACAATGCAAGCTCAGGTGGAAGATCTCCATTCAGAATTGACATCCTACTTCTATTGGACTGATTGCTGTGGCTGGAAAGATGTCTCCATAAGGAAGCTTTAGATAGCCCACTTAACTAGCTGACTGAGTACTCATATGAATCTGATTAAAGTTGTAATCAGATTTGAAATGCCAATGACCATACAAGTCACTTGGATTGTAGACAGAAGTGTTACTTTCTTGGAAGCATTTGCAATGAAGCAAATCTTCAGTGTGTACACACACACCATATACAAAAAAGAGAAAAGAAAAAAAAAGGAAAAATGGAGAGATTGTGTAAAAAGGGCAGCTGTTGTTGGCAGTGGAAAAGCCTCCTAGGCTCCACCTGCCTTCCTCGAGCCAGTATCTCTAAGTACCACCTCCCCTGACATGCTGAATTCACATTAATGTCAAACCTGAGTATTAGGTGGATAGATATACAAGCCCACACTAGCAGCCAGAACATTTAGGGGAAGTGTCAACAATTTTCTGCAAACATTATATGTGGTATCTTGCTGGGAGTTTGCTCAGGAGCATAGTGCGGAGTAATGTGCTTGTATTTTACAAGCTGCACGTTGTGTGCCAGTCAACTGCCCTGCCCAGCCATGGAAAAAGTGATACAGATGGGGGGACTCTGACAGCTAAGGATCAGACTGCCAAGCCTGATGCCAAACAATAATAAATGTACATGTTGGGAAATCTCCCTGGATAACCGAGGTTACACTATGGCCTAAATGATATAAAAGTAAGAGAATAAATTCTTTTGCACACTAATCTTTAAATCCCTGGGCCTCATTACACTGTAATAAACCTGACCTGATATTACCAACATTACTTGAGATCCTGTTACCTGCTGAATATGAGGCTGCAGTTGCACAAACATTTCAATAGAGTAGAAATCAGCTCTCCTGCTGGAAGAAGCAAATCTGCAATGCCTGGGCAGCATCCTAGAGTGGGGTCTAGGGCATGGCATCCCTGTTTTGGAGGAGTCCTGCATCCAGACTGTTAAATATCGCTCAGTCCTCCTTTGTTCTCTGGGCTGTGAGCTGCAGGCCTGGGAGGGTGAAGGTGATGTGTCAGGAGGTGCATTTGACTTGAAACTTTGCTGGTGAGGGCTTGTGAGTGGGATAGAACACAAAGAGGAGTGTTGTGAAGCAAAGTGGGAGTTAACCTCTATTTGGGACCTAGCAGGAGAGGTAAGGTGGGGCAAAATTGTGACGGGCTTTGAAGATAAGGCCAAGAAATTTATGCTGTATATGGTGGAAAAGGGGAAAGGGCTTACATCTAAGGCAGTACATGAGCACCAAAGAAATATTTAGCAGCAGCACTTTGAATTATCTCAAGGGGGGACATTTTATGGCTGTTGATAGCAGAGCAGAGCAGATTACAAAAATCTGACGCAAGTTGTCTAAGGCTTGGACGAGAGCTCTGCCCTTAGAGTTGGGTCTGGAAATCCTTGTCAGTTATGCTTAGCAGGCATTGTAAACATGCAAGGATAGACTTGTTTCTTAGCCTCGGGAGCTTAAACAGATACACAAAAACCCTAACAGCTTTTAAGTGTGGCTCTCCTGTTTGTACTAATCACTGCAGCCCACTCTCACTGTTTCAGACCTAATAAAATGAGGAAATGGAAATGAAAACTAGCTCTGGTCTATGACTATCTTATCTCCTTGTCGACTACAAGGGTAATCTGGCATTTTAAAACAAAAGCTACCTGCTTATAAGGCCCCTTTTAATTAATGAAACTGGAGAATCTTTCTCACAGCACAGTTGTTAATCCATTCAAAGTAACGTGAGTAAATTCAGCTGCTCGTGATGATGAACAACTCTCCCAATTGTATAGAACCATACATGCTAAAATCCAGGGTTCAGTTAAGCCTAAAGTATGGAAATAAATGTACATATGTTTGAAACTCCTTTCTGATAACTCTTCTTCTTTGTTTTTCTTCAGGGTAGAAGAATTCATAGAACAGTGGCAGGTGTTTTTTTCCCCATTTAATAACAGTCGTACTACTACTACTACTTCCCTTATGTTATATAAAATAGCTAGGACAAAAGAAATAATGATGATATGACTTTTTCATTTGAAAGCAATGTATTTTAGTTCCATTAAAAGAATTGAGACAATCACAGTCATCTCCCTACAGATGTTCTAGTGAAAATGAGGTAGGATACATTATGTTGTAGTCTTAATGCATTCTTTTGATGAAGCCACAGAAATACCACTAGCAACCCATGTAAAATCTTACATACATCTTTTTGCATTAAATTTCCTCAGAGATAAAATTTATCTAACATTTGCAGCAGTATATGGTTAATGTAATAAATTACTAATGTCTACTATGCTTTAGAGAACCATATTTATATTGACTCAGGTGGGGTGTTTTTGTTTCTGTTTTTGTTTTTTTTTTAATGGTAAAACCTCCATTAAATTTTGTATTGCTACCAAACCATGCCAACAAGCACTCACAGGTATGTAAGGTGGGAAAATAAATTCTTTTCTTGTGGGTCATCACACTTTGTGCTGGGGTAACAGGAATGGAGAGATCATATTGAGAAATCCTGTAATAAACAAGCCTCAATTAGAGACATTGCAGTTGAGTAAAGCAAGAGAATTCTCAATAAAGTCAGACCTTATGGGAATTTTTGAATAAGCCAAACTTTCCTAGCTCTGTGGTGATGGGATGAGCATGACTAAAGTATCTACATGTTATAGAGCATATTGCTTAATTTGTACAAACCTGGTCCCTAGTAAAACCTGTCCTCCAAAGTTAGTTGCTGAAGCTTCAGCAGTAAAACAGATACTTGGTGGGCAGATCAATATTGTCCATGATAGGATCAAAGAAACAGCCTGGGTGAACAGGGGTCCTGATTACAGCCCCTGTTTTTCAGGTTTACCAGCAGCAGGATGTGAGAGGTCAGCCTTTCTGGAGATGACCGCAGTACTGAGATCATCCTCTTTTCTTGACCTTCCTCTTAGTCACTGCATGAGGTTCATAGTGAGGCAGCTGCAGACCTACAGCCCTGTCCCTTTTCCCTCTCTGAGGGAGGCAGAGATGCTCCTATGGAGCAAAAGTGGCAGTCAAATGTGAGAGAGCAAGGGACAGGGGACCCCAGGACACCTCTTGAACCACCTGCTGGCAAACACTCTTCCTCACATCAGAAATAAAATGAATTGAATTTCTTTCCTGTCTTTTGAGTTCAAACTTTTTTTTTAAGAATAAAATGTAAGAAAACTACTGATGCTGGGGTTTGTTTGTTGGGTTTTTTTTCCCTTTCTTTTGCTTGCTTCTGTTTTTTAATAGTTTAACTTTCTTAAGAGAAATATTATTTACAGGTGTCTATGGAACCCAAGGCCCTATGGAGGAATTGCTGTATTGCACATGTGTAACTGGAGACAGACTTACAGCCCACTAAAAAGGAATAGAAAACTGAAATATATTCTTCTCTCCACTCATGCCAACCCATTGTTACAGCAGTCTGACAATAACAGTCAGGAGGGGCACTCTTGAATTACTTAATGTTGCATATGACTACACTGTATGGTATTTCTTTTGTTGGGCATGCTATGTTCGAGTGCCATATTTTCCTCTTCAAATGCTTTTATGATTTTTTTTTCTCTTTTTGTTTTGGTTATTTTCCTCTGGGCTTTTATACCCACCCAGCCCCAGCAAAAAAGGAGGAAATAAAGAAAAATGCAAATCCCAGCAAGATGCAAACACTGCAAAGACTAAATGCAAAATTTCATCGCGCAGGATCACAAACAGCGGTCTTTGTTTTCTTATCTGTATATTCATTCTACACATGTATTGTCCTGAGCTGTGATTTCCTTGATACAAACCCATCTGCTCAAAGAAACAAGTCGTTCAATGTATTGTGTTCTAGCTAGAGCTGTTTAATTTTAGGCTTGCCGTTTTGCTGATTTAGTGCCCTTAGGAACTATGATACATATCCATTCATGCATCATCTGTAAAAACTTGTGGATGTACATCCTAGCCTTTCATTAACGTTAATGGTGCCCAACCCCTGAATGCACACTGTGTCTCAGCACTACACAAGTTAACTAAGTTCATGCCATAAACATCTTGTTCTCATTTCTGTAGCACAGGCTGGCCTTCTTGGTGGACAGAAGTGGAGCACAGAAGTTGAGATGTGCAATCTGACAGTGCACCTGGAAAGTTATTTCTTCAGATGAAGAGTATTCAGTTGAAGCAGGCTGTTCTGTGAAGAGAAGTACAATATAGTTTGCTCCAATCCCAATTATCTTCTTGCAATCTTGCTAATTTAGCTGGTAGCAATTGCATTAGGCGTGTTATTTTATTTACACTGTTACAGTAATGAGATGAATGTTTAGCATCTTCTGCAGAGTAATGCTTGTAGAGATGCTGGGTTACATTTCCAACTGAAATAGTATATTTAAATTATATATGGAGAATGCACTACAAAATACTTGGAGCTGATGAAACTTTGAGAAGCTTGGAGTCACATGATACATTTAGACAGTTGAATATGAAGATATCTTGGGCCATTTTTTTTCCCCTTAAAAAATTCCCTAACCTACCAAACTGTTATCAAACCTATAGAATATCCCCTGGAATTCAGCCAAAAATCAACTGTAGAGGCAGTTCAGTGCAGATGCAACCAGCTGCAGTATCCCCTATTATAGTGGGAAAGAACCTGATGTGACCATGCCACTGAAAGATTTTTTGGCACAGTTCTTCGTTGCATAATTCAGAACTTCAGCACAGAGTTTCTTTAATAAAATATTAATTCTACAGGGGCAAGATAACTTCCTCAACTTGGTTAACATTGGCCTGATGAGAAATTGGAATACATTTTTCCTAATCCTCCTTCGTCTCTGCAGAAATGACTTTTGATTGAGGTCAGACTTTAGCTTTGGCAAGTCATGCAGGCCCTCATTAGGCTCTGATTGCATGCATATGACTGCCCAAAATGCACAGTAGGCAAAGGGTCAAGGATACAAAGGCTGCTGTTGTTTTTTCTTCTTTTCCCCAATGCACCCAGCATGTTGAAAATGTTTATCAGCTTTTGGTCTATGTCCCTGAAGCTTCATTTTTGATGTGCCTTTTTAGTGTTCCCCAAGGAATCGTGTTAAACTTGGATCTACTCATCCATTAAGTGGTGTGTGACTACTAATATTTTTAAAATGAAACAAGTGGCAAGATGACAACGGCTCAGAAAAGTTAAATTTTTTCATAGTCCGGTATGTTTATGTTACAGGGTAACCACAGCACATACAAATATCTGAAATACATTTAACTGCTGCAAATAGAGATGCTCTTTAGATGCAGGCTCTTGTTACTGAGAAGTGGTGTAGACAGTCCCAGCAGGTATTTGGGGACTGAAGCCTCCATAGGTGAGGGAAAGGAAAGAAAGTAAGACTCTGTGTTAGTAGGTGGGGCCATGACATCCGCCTTGTTACATGAACATCAGTGGTTATGACTTACTAAACATGTGATGAAGCAGCAGATGAAACAGTAAAAGCCATCTAAATGTGTTTGGCTTGGCTTGTCATGGCTCCACAAGCTACTGAGAGGAGGAGGATCTTCCATATGGGAAGAAGCAATTGAGATATTTCTGAGAAATTTAAAGGTTTACCCATGCATGCTGGACAAGTTGTTCACTTCAGTACCTTAAGAAATGCAATCCTCACCTTTTGCTACCTAGGGCTGAGCAAAGAGCTGCATTTTAAGTTACTCAAACAAGCATAATTGTTACCAGATAAGCTTTAACTGTTTAAATGAGGTCTGTTCATTTTCTAAATGGCAGCTGTTCTCTTTATACTATTTTTAGCTTTTATTTTTTTGAGGAAAGGAAATAACGCACTTAAGAGCAGTGCTCCAGAGAACAGACAAGCTCAATACAATGCGTAGCTAGTCCTGCAAGGTGTCAGTGAAAAAAAAAATTACAGCAACTTTGCTTCCTTTTCGGGGGTCTTTGCTGGGTATTGTATCAAAAAAGCAGGCAAACTTTCAATGAACATAAATATGAGTATTTCACAATGAACAGAAATACTTTCAAAACACTTTTTTTTGGGTCTGTGTTCTCCTTACAGTTCCTGAAAATTGTGTTTTAAGAAGATGACTCCAAAGGGAAATCTAAACCACAGTTTTTCCACAAAGGAAATAACTATATCAATTGGCTTTTCTGTCACTGCTGCCATTTTGCTTTTTTTTCTTCTGCCTTTTTCTTCTTTCTTTTCCTTCTTTTGAAAAATATTTAAAATAGAATTTAATAGGTTTCTATTTTATCTTAAAAACCTCAAGATATTTGCCACAGAAATAATTATACTTGCTTCATTTAGAAGGACATTTTAATTCCTAATTTTTGTATGAATTCCTGTCCCACCATTGCACTTGTGTGTAGCTTGGATGTGCTCAAACTTTTGAAAGTAGTGCAGCTTCTCTGTTCCTTTATTCAATTGAAGACTCCAGCAGCAACTCACTGATAGTGTAATCCAGATGTAGCTGTACTCATAGTGAAAACATTCTATAATTTCAAGGGGAAAATAGATTTTCTCCACCATTTCTTTCCACAAAATGATTTTGAGGCAAATTATAAAAAAAAAAAGACACCCTGTCAATGAGTTAGTCCGGACAGAGCACAGGAAATGCAAGTTATCATACTGTGTGTGGTGTAAAAAAACCATGGTAGCATGAGACCAATTGGAATATGGTTCTGCAGTTTGCAATTATTCACTCAGTGTTGCTTTAATATGTAGACCTGCATCAAATAAATAAGTTCCAATTTTTTTCTAGTTATCTAAGCTAACTGTTAAGAGAAAATAAGATGATCTGCAGCTCAAATTTTACCCCCAGGAGGAAAATGTATGCTGCTTCAATGCAGTTCTGTTTGTTAAAACATCACTTCGAATTGCAGCTAGGAATACTTGAGTGCCTTAACCTTGACAGCTGTTGATGAGAGTGGAGAGCATTTGAGGTGTCTGCGTCTTTGACACTGACATGAAGGCTTTGAATGCAGCTATAAAGCACAAGCTGCCATAAAACTAAAGCCAAAGCCTTTAGTTGGCTGTTTTAAAATCTTGTAACCTCCGTGGATCAGGCTCTTGGGACTGGGAGGGTTTGTAATCCGCACTAACTAGAGGGTTACACACTCCGGGGCAATGTATCCAAGTATGTGGGACTACAGCAACCCGAGTTTGGGTCTGGTCCCAGTTTATGTGTCAGCTGCCCTCTTAGCTGACATATCAGGTCAGGGACTCAAAGTGCACAGCAAAAGTTTTAGTGCCTCAGTTAAGAGCCAAGGCTCTGCATCTGGAGGCTTTAGCGACATATAGCCAGGTTAGACTGACGAAAGCAGAAGGCTTGTAACATATGCTTACTTGTGGTTATCTGAGAACCTTGCAGAAGTCCACATTTAGAAAAAATATCCATGTAGAGGATTTTTAAGTGATTAATATTTTCGAATAAATCAATTTCACAGTTCAAATTCAGCAAAACAGTTAGGCTCACACTTAGCACTAATTGTAATGCCACTTGATGGGCAAAGTGAATGGACCATGAACATGTCTTTTCGTGGTCATTAAAGGATTTCTTTTAATAAGAGCCTTTAACTGAGTGAAATTATCAAGTGAGATTATGTATTACTTTAGACATCTTTCTCTTATACAACATACAAGGGTTTTCATGCTGTAATTTCACTGGACTGTGGATATGATTTTGAATACTATAGGAAAAATCTGTCTAAAAAAATCCCAAGTATCTGACACAAACAGCTAAATTCATGTCATATGGGTTTGACTCCTCCCTCCATTTCTAAAAATTGTGAACAAGAGCTTTTAATACTAAAATCAATAAACTATGTGCTATGTTTCTATTTGATAAACTAGAAAATAAAGCAAGCACCATGGTGTGTTTAAGTAATGCACGCAATAAAGGTTTTTTTTTTTTTGCCATGGAACACCTGATTTTTAAATTTAATTTCTCAATCTGCATATATGCAAATGCAAATTGGCAGGTACATTAGCTGTGATTCATTTTTACAGACCTGCCTTTTGAATTAAACTTCAAGTTGGTCCTTGAAGTTATTTGCTTATTTCCACTGGATGTTATATTATGATTTATGAGATTAGTTCTACTCAAATGGGATTTTGTACCTTCTTTGAGGAGAGTAGAAAACTCCACTTCAGAGAAATCTTAGTAGTTCAAACCAATATCCATTGCTTAGTATGCATTGCTTTTATATTCTCTTGGGTCACCTGAAACAATCCTGGACTAAAGAAGACAAATTCCTAAAAACACTGGCCATCAGATGGCTTCTCTTGGGGAAACATTTGTGGACTTGTCTGAATTGTATAAATTTCATGTCTTGGTTTTGGGAAGACATTGCCTAAAATAGGAGGACAGAAAGTGTTATCCACTTACATAATCTGGAATACACGCCCAGAAGCAGGAAGGCAGCCTCAGCGTTTTTTGTGTATGATCAGTTTATTGGACTTTCATGCTGTACTCATTTTTCTGTTTACTGTGGATCTAATTTATCTGTAACAACAAGGTGGAACCAGAGACAATATGTTTCTGAGTATTTTGTTGATTAGCTGCTTCTGAGAGTGCTCTCTGATGTTCCCTTTCTAGATACTGTGACAAGTTTGAGAAAAGTAGCTTTCCACCTGCATATTTCTCTTTGGTTGATCTTCCTTTCTTTGAGATCCTTGAATATAGACTTGTTTTAGACCTGAATTTCAGTGCTAGGTACCTTCTCTTGTCCTTCAAATAATGATTAAGCCATCCAACTGAAATCAGACTTATGGCACTATTCACAGTAAATTAACCTTCCTGGAGGTTAACGAAGAATCCCAGAATCATGGAATATGCTGAGTTGGAAGGGATCCACAAGGATCATTGAGCCCAACTCTTAGTCCTGCACCATCCCCAAGAGTAACACCATGTCCCTGAGGGTATCATCCAAACACCTCCTGAACACTGTCAGGCTTGATATTGTGACCACTTACCTGGGGAGGCTATTCCAGTCCTATGCTATTATTTTGTTGTTGTTTTCTTGCTGACTTATTTTTTTTCCAGTTTCTATTTTTTTGAGAGGATAACTCTCTCCCAAAAGAGGCATTCTGCACAACA
This sequence comes from Grallaria varia, assembly GCA_013396735.1. Taxonomy (NCBI): domain Eukaryota; kingdom Metazoa; phylum Chordata; class Aves; order Passeriformes; family Formicariidae; genus Grallaria; species Grallaria varia. The sequence continues at coordinate 218,127 of VWZG01006212.1, read as the reverse complement.
TGAATTGCTGCTTTTTGGTTTAAATAGCAAGTTTTCCATTCACCCCAGATACTACATGTTTTTAGTGCATAATATGCACATTTGCCCGTGTGCACTCATATGTGTCAGTGTGTGTGCAGGTACACATTTACATGCACAGTTGCCCACACATGCGTACTCTGTAACCTGAATATCCTGGTTTGAGATTCAGACCTGCTTACTCTTTTGGGGTTTTCTTTGGTTCTACTTTCTTGGCAAAGACATAGCATTTAGCTCTACAATGACTGAAACAGAGTTTAGACTGGAAGAAATGAGACTGTCAGAATATACAGATAGTGTGATGCCTATAGTCACATAGGAATGGGGTGCCTGCCATACCTATGCATAGACTAACGCTCACCTCTGTGGGGATCCTCTAACCCATTCTATGGTAGTGCTAAAAATATTTCCTCAGGATTTTTTCAAACTCTGTGTTAGAGAAAACTCACTCAGGCTTGTTTTAAAGTGTGAGTTTGAAAATTCTTAGTAGAGAGCGTACTGTGACAGAAAAATTAAGTCCTGAACATAAAGGTATCCAGACTTCTCCAGCAGGCCACAGACCACCTGTGTGGCAGTCTTGAGATTCCTCCAGAGCCACTAGTTGAATTTCTGTGTATGTGCCAAGGGAAAAACACTGAAAGGGTATTTTCTCTAACTGCACATTAGGGTCTTCTGCCCACTGCCCAGAGTGGAGGAATGATGACTAGCAAACAACATTAATTGCATATCCTAGTGTTGCTCAGGAAAATGTTATTTAGCAGCAGTTTGTCACCAAGAATGCTGCTCTGAATGGTTAAGAAGTCATGCAAATGTAACACTAAATGATATGCTCCCAGCGTTTATACTTTTTATGTACTCCAGCCAGGTCTCTAAAATGGCAAGTAATTTTTTTTTCCATGTTTATGTTTTTCTATTTGTGATCCAACTGCATTATTGGCAAATTCAAAAGATATCTAAAAAGGCAAACCGAAACAGTAGACGATGATTTTCAAGTACCTGGTACTCTTGCGGAATTTGAAACACATTTGTTTTGAACTTTGGCGTTAATAGAAATGAAAGCATAACTTTTTACATATGTTAAACATTCCCCCAGACTCCAAAATATGTGTTACACTCTATGCCAACTCACCTAAGGGCAAAGGGTTCCACAGGTCTTTGGAACTTGTCTAATTTTGATAAAAAGCTATGTGCACCTCTTTCACTGTTCAGTGTGTGGAGGTTACAATAATGTCTTGACCATCATGATATAATTTATGTTAGGATGAAGCATCTGTAATATTTTGTAATGATATTAATCTACAAAAGAAAGACGATTTTATGTATACCTCTGAAATATGGACAATATGCAAAAGCCAATAAATTTGGCTGATATTAAAAAGAAAAAAGTATGGTAGATTTCATCTTATGTGATATTTTTAAGTCATGTACCTTCAAATTTTTGTAGTTATAAGCATGTGAATCGGTTAAATTAAATAGAAACCAACTTGGAATCTAAGTTTTTTTCTGGAACAAAAATTAGTATTTGTTAGGTTCAAAACCAGTTTGAACCACACAGTCTGTTTCCTCAAGCCTTGACTTGGCTTTCTTGACCCAAGGCATCCACTTTTCTACTGCTTTTCAGCAGTGCACTGACTTCCCCCTCCTTTGTGTGATATCCAATGGGTTTTACTCAGTTTCCTACTCACTGAAAACTTATGTAATTTTTTGTCCAGATGACTGGAAAGTTTCTGCTCTCATGGTCTCTTCAGTGACTCCCATGCCTCCTCATAGCTCAACGACCCATCAAGATCTACTGAATGCATGCTCTTTCTTTACCCACATTTACAGCAAATGGACTCTTCGCATTATATGTACCATATACTACAATGCCCTGTTGTGCTTGTTTTGACTGGGGTAGAGTTAATTTTCTTCACAATGTCTAGTATGGGGCTATGTTTAGGATTTGTGTTGAACACAGTGATGATATCATAGAGAAGCTGTTGTTATTGATGAGCAGTACTTACACAGAGCCAAGGCCTTTTCTGCTTGTCATACTGCCGTGCTGGTGAGAAGTTTGGAGCTCATGGGTGGCTAGGAGGAGACAGAGCCAGGACATATGACCCAAACTGACCAAAGGGATATTCCAGACTATGTGGCATCATGCCCAGGATATAAAACTGAGAGGAAGAAGGTAGAAGAGGATATGTTTGGAGTGATGGCATTTATCTTCCTGAGTAGCCGTTCCGTGTGATGGGGCCCTGTTCTCCTGAGGATGGCTGGACATCTGCCTGGCCATGGGAAGCAGTGAATTAATTCCTATTTTGCTTTTCTTGTGTGTGCATGGATTTTTCTTTCTCTATGAAACTGTCTTTATCTCAATTCATGAGTTGAAAGCAACTTTGAGGGAAAGACTGACAGAGGAGTGATGGGCAGGAGGAAGTAAGTTATGTTTTTAAAACCTCAATAAAATTCTCAGGTGGGTGACAGTGTATTGGGTTTGTGTAGAACGGTTTTGTTAGCAGGACAGCTATAGGGGTGGCTTCTGTGAGAAGCTGCTGAAAACTTTCCCCCTGTCTGATAGAGGCAATGCCAACCAGCTCCTAGATGATCCCTTGATGACCAAGGACAAGCCCATCAGTGATGGTGGTAGTGCCTCTGGCATAACGTATTTAAGAAGGGAGAAAAAACCTTCACAACTGCAGTTGGAGAGAAGAATGAGAACATGTGAGAGCAACAAGTCTGAAGGCCCTCAGGTCAGTGACGAAGGAGGGGGAAGAGGTACTTCAGATGCCAGAGCAGAGATTCCTCTGAAGCCTGTGGTGCAGACCATGGTAAAGCAGGCTGTCTCCCTGCGGCCCATGGATGACCACAGTAGAACAAATATTCACCTGCAGCCCATGGTGACACCCACACTGGAGAAGGATACCTAAAGGAGGCTGTGATCTTGTGGGAAACCCATGCTGGAGCAGAAATCTGGCAAAACTTGTGACCCTGTGAAGAGCCCATGCTGGCAGGACTTGTGACTCCTTGGGTGACCCATGCTGGAGCAGTCTGTTCCTCAAGGACTTCCCCCCATGGAAGGAACCCATGCTGGAGCAGGGGAAGCATGTGAGGAGTCCTCCCCCTGAGGAGGAAAAATCAGCAGGGACAACATGTGCTGAACTGACCACAGCCCCCATTCCCCATCCCCCTGAACTGCCAGGGGAAGGAGGTAGAGAAAAACTGGAAATAAAGTTAAGCCTGGGTATAAGGGAGGGTGGTGGCAAGGTGTTTTTAAGATTCAGTTTTATTTATCACTATGCTACTCTGATTTGATTGTAACAAGTGCAACTAATTTCCCCAAGTTGAGTCTGTTTTGCTCATGATTTTAATGGCTGAGTGATTTTTCCCTGTCCTTGTCTCATCCCACAAACCTTTCATGGTATTCTCTCTTATCTGTCCAGCTGAGGAGGTGAATGATAGACTGGCTTTGGTGGGCACCTGGCTTCCAGCCAGGGCTAACCCACAACAGTCCTTTTAGGTGCCCAATGTGGGGCATGAGGAATTTGATATAAGGATAGTAATTGCGGTAATAGTGGGCAAGAGTAAATTTAGTTGAGGACTAGCACAGTAGCACTTCTTAGAAGCTAGGAATTTTGATATCTACAAAGTTCAATCTTTCTAGTATGGGGAATATAACTCTATGTTGTGCAGTTAGCATGGTGGAGATACCTCATGTTCCCAGTTGGATGTGGCACAAGAAGAATGGCAAGATACCTGTAACCTAAGCAAAGTGCATCTCCAATGCAACAATCTTCATAGGATTGTAGGATTTATGTCTCCTATCAGCATATATTTTCTTTGACTAGCATCTAATCACAGATTTTTAAAATGTACTGTACAGGATTTCAGATGAGTTTATTTTTGTTTTTTTGTGCAAATCTGTTATTGATGGAGTTAAATCAGGACAGAGTAAAGATGAAACCACCATCTTATGTACAATATACAGAGTCTCTCTGTATGAGCATATACATGCACCACAGTGCTTCAGCGGTTCTCAGAAATGAACTTCTACTGGTAACCCCTGGGCTATGTATCCATGTACCCTATGGACCACAGCTGAGGTTCTCACCAAAAAGCTTCTGCCTTGGTCTAGGAGGTGATATAAAGCTGACTTTGTTTCCTGTGGTGACTATTTTCTAGGCCAGTTCCCCGGTTTAAGTTAGAAGACCACGAGTAAACAGTGGCATAGTGTATTTGGCAGAGAGCTGGTGCTAGGGGTGAAATAGGAATACCTGCCTAGTGCCCTCATCAGAGCTTTCTCCAACCATCTTCCATTTTCACAGCCTTGTGTGATGGGCTCCTCCAGCCCGTGGGCCTCAGGATGTTTGCATGGCCTCCATATCCAGACATACATCTTTGTACGCTGGGCTGTGTTTTGCTGCTGATTAGAGTTGCAGTCTTGATGGCATGGAAAATAACATTAGGATATTCACATCTGAGAATACAGTATCTAAGGTCTCCTTATGAGGCTTTTGAATAGGAAAACTACAACTCATACTCTTTTGTGAATATTTTCTCTTATGATCCCTCTGAAATAGGGAAGTATGGTCTAGGAAGAGAGAGATCAGTTAACACTAGACATCTAGAAATTAGCTATCAAGTCTAAACTATCCTTCTAGGCACACTCTTTAGGCAGAATAAAGAAAGAAATATATGGAGTAACTCTGAAGACAGATGGAGTAACTGAAGATAGCGTGAATCACTACCTGGTTATATCTACAGAAATTCTGGGTGTCTATTGGGCCACCTGCTTTTCAGATAGCTAGGAAAAGAGGAAATCCTTTCCAAACAGTTTAATAAAATAGCTAAGGACACACATGAAATTAGGTTAGGCTTCCCAGTGCAAAGGCTAGTCTTAACTTTCTGTCTTATCTATATTCACATGGCCCTGCCCAGGCCATTTTAAGAGCTGGCCCGTGCTAGTGATGCAGCACAGAACAGTTGCACCACAGCACTCTCTGGTATCAATGTCTACCTTGGATTTTGCATGTAGAAATCATGTACACACACAAACACTGATGCACATATACTTTGGGGATACAAAAGGAAAAGGATTTTAACTCTATGCAGTTTCCAAGAAGTGACGAATTGATGGAAAGATACTAAGGAGCAAAGAGAGTTGAAAAAAACCCCAACCCTCTCTGCTAGATGTGATTGGTGGGCATTTCATTTGTCAGTAACTCGTGCTGAATTGTTGATCTATTTAGACGTTGCTCCGGTGCCCTGCTCTCCGTAACTACAGCATGTCGGATTAATATCCTCACTAACTCTTATGCATTTGGCAATATGCTCTTGCCCAATTTTTACTGCCCCCCTAAGGAAATAAGAGCACTGTGTATTCTAGGAAAAAAACACACTTTTAAAATATTCATATTTCCATGGTTGTATGTGTCTGTTGTGTAAGTTTTCCTTGGTGGCAGTGAACAAAGTACTCTTCTGTGGAGCAGGCTCTCCTGTCTCCTCCAGCAGACTCAGTGTCTGTACAGGGAATTCCTGTTCCTGGCCCAAACCCACAGGCCCTCGGCACCAGAGGACAAGGTCAGCCATCTCACACTCTCTCTTTCTCCCAGCCTGATAGCTGATCTGCATGCTGGAGAAATGGGCTCTGAAAGAGAAAAAGAGGGGGGCTGAGTTGACGGGAAGAGAGAGCACGTGTATGTACTTCTAACTTGCCCTGGGAACTTCAGCAAACATTTCCTCCCTAAAGAAAATTCGTTCAACTTTTGCAGAAATCCTGATAGTCTTGGATTTACTTGGCTCTTCATTTAGATGAATTAATATGTGGATATGTTGTTTTACCAGCACTGTGACAGGCATCATCCAAGCCTCATTTCACACCTTCCATTTTCCATCCTGCCCATGAGGGCTTTTTTCCCTTGTAGTAGCAGTGATTGAGTACCAGCACCCACTGCTAGGCAAAAATCTGCCTACAGAGAGCTTCCTCTGTTTAGGCTTCAGTCAAAGGACCCACAAAGCATACTTCGTGGCTACTTATGGTCAAGGTGGTATGCATATTTTTGAAAAGTTGCTCACTGTCAAGACAGGTAATTGTGTAACCTTAGCTGCACTCTTTTTTTTTTTTTCCCTCTCCTTCTCCTAAGGCTGGAGTGGCACCTGGCATTCCAGCTGGTTCTGAGAGCATGGCTAGCTGTGCTGCTCCCCAATCATCTGCAGCCTATCTCGTGTTCTGTCCTTCACTGAGGAGGATGGTATCAGCCCTTTCAGGCTCTTTCCTGATGCATCTCTCTAGCTGACTGCTCTCCCTTTCATGCACAGTACAGGAAACTACAGGGCACAGTGTATGAGGCACCTTTTTTATCCTCTGCAGCTATGCTTTCCATTGAGAGAAAGGGTAATTATCCTATTTCTGTTTCAGTGTCAGGTACCACATGGTTTATGCATTTGTCTCTTCGAAAACATGTTTTGCTTTGATGTTTGCTTTTCTAATGGGGCTAGTTTGCATAATACCTTCTGCTGCAAAAGAATGCTGAATCTACAGATGAGCTATCACTTCTCAAAATACTGATTGCTATCAGCTGGCTTGCCGAAGGCCTTGGCTGTGGCTCTGCATGCGTGTGTCTGTGCGTGTGTGCACAGTCGGGGGAGGAGGGAGAAGGTTAATTTCCTGTCTTTGACCAGTTTTGACATAATGCCTAAGCTAAAAGATCTGGATCCATCAGAACATTAAAATTTACCTGCTTTCCCAGACCAGCATAGCAAGCTCTCTACCTGCAAGGGTGCGGTAACACGTAGGGAAGGAGTGAGATGACTGGGGAAAGGGAAGTGCTGTATTTGTGATAGTGGTTTCTACGGTACTTCTGTCAAAGTGTCTTTAGATGACTTTTACACCTGTGGATTTTCTCCAGTGTTCACCTTTACTAGTGAGGATGGCCAAGGTCACATGTAAGCCTACAAATCTGTATAGATGCAAAAGTAAGGTCAGGGGACAAGAAGGAAAATAGCTGTAGGGAGTGTAATGGAATATATATGTATATACACACACACATACATGTCCATGAATGCGTATGTGAGATTTGCAGTGTGTTTCTTCCTTTCCCCAAATGATACATTATTACTCACTCATGCAGACCTCTCTCCAGTGAATTCCCCTGTCTGTTGCCTACTGACCTGACCTTGTTACTTTTCTGTGCCTGGCCCTGATGCCTGACTAACTCATAGCAGGCAGTAAGGGTGTGGGGAGGGAAAGGACTTCTTCTCTTTGCAAGGAACTTGAGACAGAGCCCACCTTTCCTCAGAAAATGCTCTGACATATCAGGGAACAGTGCTCAAAGAATTCCCACTGGCAGCAGGCCTTGAGAGTCAAATTTGAACATCTTGGTCTCAGCATGTTGCTTGCTAAACTACAGCTCTGGGTGCTTTTTATAAAATTCAGGGACTGTCCTTTCAATAGCATTACACAGTACTCTGCTTTCAGGATTCATGCAAAACCCGCAAAGATTCAGAGCCTTATTTCAGTATTTCTGCATTCCAGTGCCATCTGAATGTATTTGCTTCCACACATCTTTGGGCCAGAAACGAGATCCCATTTTCAGAGAACAAACTTTCTCACAAGATTTTTGGAACTTCTTGACTGTAGTGAGACAATTGGAAACACCATGAGAATGATAATTAAGAATAATTTGTACTGACATAATGCCTTCCATATGTAGATCTGAAAAAGCTTTATGAACATTAATAAATTAGTCCCCTAACTACCCTGTGAGACAAGGATATTGTTGTCCCAGCTTTGCAGGGGGGTGAGTAATGAGGGGACTGTTAGGAATCTATCTAAGGGCCTGATCCAGCATTCTCTGGAGCCTATGGGAAAATTCCCAGTGACTTTACTGGGAGCTGGATTGGCCTGTTGGCGGCTTGCTCAAGGCCACACAGCGAGTGAGCGATAGCTTTGGGAACAGGACCCAGAGCCACAGGCCTGCTTTGTTCCTTTCCAACTCTCGACTTTCTTCAGGTCTTTCATTACTTTTCTGTCTGGATGAGGTGCCTGAAGTTGAAAGCACAAGGCAACAATATAGAAGGCTCCTTTATAGCATTTCAGACCTCAGCAGAAATCTTGGCTCTGGTCTGGTCTGAGGGAGGGATTTTAGCAAGACCCGATTTTTAAGGGGGTATCTAAGTGCTCAGTTTCCACTTTTATGGGCAGGAGAGCCCTAAAAAACTTTAAGAATCAAATAAGAGCATTACTCCAACCAGGTGAACTACCCCTTGTGCAAGATCCTGGAGAGTCTTCGGAGGACTGACACCTAGCTGAACCAAACCTTGCCTGGTCAGCTCCCCAGAGAGTGTTCCCACCCCATGGTATGCCCACAGATCAAAGCCACATCTGCTACTACCAGGAGACACCTGCCTCATCTCAGTACAGGAGCCTGCTGGCTCCCCCTACCCCAGGGTGGCCCAGGCAGCCTCCCCCCCAGGCTCACCCCTCCTCTCCTGGCCTGCCTGCCAGCCTTGTTTCCTTTCAGGCTGGGTTCTCCTACTACCTTTTTAATCTTTTTGCAGCTGGGTTGCTTTCCACCTGCTCCCTGGGTTAACCCCCTTCCTTGTCATTATAAATGTCATTGCAGATGCACGTGGATACGTGCAGATAAAATGCAGATGTACGGGAGCTGAAGTCAGCACTGAGCAATGCAATGCAACCTTACTAAGCACGCCAGTTCCAGAGAACAGAACTAGTGAGATTTTGGATTTGTGGGAAACAACCTATTTTTAATAGTCCGGGACAGTTTTGAGGTTCTGAGCTCAGTAGGAGGGGCCCTGCACGACAGGAGAAGGGCTGGTCCTCCTGTGGCTGATGCTCACACAGCAACCCAGGGTCAGCAATCTGGCATCAGCCCAGACCCACTCCAGTGCAGGACCCGTCAGGCACTGGCCTTCTGCTCTGCGCTTTCTAAGACCTCGAGCATCCAGCACAAATTTGGGCAGGGCTGTGGGAAATCTATCCTGCCCTTAGTAAAAGCTTGTAAAGTTAGAGATTTTCCTGCAACGCTTTTCAGCTGAGACTGCAGAAGAGTTTTTGAATCATTCCCATGTTGAAAGTTCATATAAATTAAGTTTTTTTTTAAATGAATGAAATCAAAAGAGAATAGCTTAAGTTTTGATTTGAGACTGTGAGCTAAAGGCAGAAGTAATGGAATAACCCTGGAGACTCCTTATAATTGAATTCAGTAACAGTCTGTGTAGCTGTTTTTTGAAGGATTGTAACAAAATCGCACTACCCATAGGGCAAGTACTTACACAGACTCCACAGTAGTCCCTTTCTGAAGCACTTCATACAAGGGAAAGTTGTTTAAGAGTGAGCTGTGTTGCTCAGCAACACTATGTATTTAATTTTTTTTCTCTTTTAACATTTCATAGCTCATGGGATTTTAGGCACTACAGCTAATTTATATGAAGGCTCCACTGTAGTTTTCTGAAGTTTATTTAACTGTATAAAAACATTTCCAAATAAATTATGTAATCTTCAAGATATGTATGTTATTTGTGTGCTGCTTTGCTGGTATTTCTACCGAAGTACCATTGGATAGGGCTTGAAGTTTGAGATATCATCTGTTCATTCACTGATTGAAATTTTTATTTGGGTCATTTTTCCTCTCCCAGTGATGCCCACTAAGAGGTGAAGAGAACCTTTTAAAATTCAACCCATTATTTATATTTGTATGTTTTATACAGATAACAAACTGCTTGAAAAGTGCACAGGGAAAGAAACTCTTTGTAGCTCTGTGAGAAGATTACAGCCAGAAGTATTCAATCTGATTATGAAGACACAGTTTCCTCCCATTTAAATAAATAAGATAGATCAATCCCAAATAATTTCCCCCTCTTAGATATCACGTTTATGGAATTACAAGAGTTATATGAAAGTACGTGTGTCTGTTTTCACTCTAGTAAATGCTTTTTCTTGAGAGTGACCATTAAGGAGTACAAATAAAGCCTGAGAAATGTTTTTTGCTATATATTGGTAGGGCAAGTTTTTCTCCACCCAGCTCCCCCTGCTCCTGGAAAGCCTCCACACCTTCTGGCCTCATTACCCATGTTCCTAGTTTCCTCATTACTTGTTCTCATCTACTGCTGGGCAAATCCTGCAAAACAGTATTCATAACATCTGTTCAAAGACAGCCCACACTAACTGACATGCTTCTTTAATGCACTTTCTGTGAACAGGGGGACAAGGAAATATTTGTTCACATAAATAGTGTTGAAAGAGAAACTCCCATGGATAACCACTGATGTCTGTAATTGCAGAAGGGTTGGAGCTTGGGGGGGAAGATGTGGAAGGGAAGATGGGTTGGTACGGTCACTTTGCAAGCACTTTGTGGGTTTGACAGTTAGGAAGTAAGTTATGTGATAACATTGTTATGAGATAGCTTCTGCTAATCATGCTTCTCTGTCGAATCCCCAAATCTTCCCTTTAGGAAGCAAATCCCACCTCAGAGGAAAGTTTGAGTGGGTTCTGTGGGTGAAACTGAATAGAAATAAACTATCTGATACATCACGGAGAATAACAAAGGGTTCTGTATCAGCCCAGATTTTTCCAAGGGTAAGTCACAAGTGGACTTGGAGGCTTGATAAGACTGTGTTTAACACAGAAAGTATATCCACTTCTGTTCCTATCACTTAGAGGAGTCCCAGCATAATGTCAGCTGTAAGCTGGCACATACCTCTGTCAAGGGATCTTGTAACCTTCATCAGGGGCTATGACTGGTAATAAACTAAAGGAAGCTGGGGCAGTGGCAGAGAGGGTAATTTGGTTCAAGAGAGCCATTGTGATATGAGGAAAGCTTAAAATGTACTGTTTTCCAGGGAGCTTAGGATATGGCTAACATTTATAAAAGAGGAGTGTTAGCTGCTTGAAAACGAGAAGTGTTATCCTTAGTAAATGTGTATTTGCATTTCAAAGTGGTAATTATAGGTATGTGTACACACAATTAAATAGGCTGCACAGAGTGAAAATAAACAAATAATCAGTGCTATTAGGCAAGCTTTAATGAACATTTTTGTTACAACATAAATTAATATGTGTTCTTTGAAAGAACAACAAAATGAAATATTCCTGTTTGAGTTTCTCAGGGATTACACAAACAATAAATGAGCTAAAAAAATTAAAGCTGTGAAAGTCTTTGACATCAACACGTACTTTTAAATATCCAGAAATTGGACCTGGCCGGCTACCCTGATGCAAGCTTTTTCGTTCCCTTTGGTAATACATTCAGCAAGTTCCTCTGAACTCCAGGCAATCAGACACATAGATGGAATACCTAAGGCTTGCTCCAGCAGGCTCCATTGACGTTTGCACTGTTGGAAGCCATTCTAACACAGCTTTTTATGAATATGTAACATGCAAACTGGATCTTGCCCAAGAGCTGCTCCAGTTTTAATGACTTTACTTCTGTTTGCACACACAGAGTGCGAACTATTTATCTGGAGGTGAGCTAAGCAGATCCAGGAAATGTTAGCCATTTTGACTTCGGGGTTTGGTGGCAGGAATTGTACGCAAGCTGCTCTTTCTTGCAAACATTCCTCGCATTTCTGACACACAGTAGGGTGGATACATGTTGTGTAACAGCGTTTTAACCTTAGCATTTGACTGGTCAAGTGACAAAACGCTGAAAGAAAACCAGTGTGTTCAAATGGCATTGGCCAATACTTATCTCACATACCAAATAACCACTCTATTTACTGTGGCTAGTCCTAAAAAAAAAAAATCTCTCCTTGGAAAAAAAGGGCTTTGTAAAATCCTGTCTTCACTGTGTCATACTGCCTGAGGACAGCAGCAACAGGAGTGCGACCTGCTCCAGCCACATGCCTTAAAGGATTGTCTCAAGAAAATTAGAGTGCAGCTGAGTCTCTCTGCCCATTCAGCCTGAGAAGGGTTTTCTGAGCAGAATGTGTTCTCTGAGTTGGCTCCGAATTGATTTTAAGTAAAAACCTAGTAACCAGACAACTTCACCTGCTCACATAAAATAATTTTCCAAGGCAATTCTCTACCCCCTCATCTCTCTTCTAATATTCCCATAGCTTGAATTGGGGTTTGATGTTGAGTTCAAATATGTTCAAAGCTTGTTTGCTAAACCTCATCATCCTCTTGCATTCTCAGCATGCTATTGTACTGCCTAATCCTTAGTGGTAATCTGCCTTTTCAGATCACTGCTTTCCTGGTATTATCAGAGAGATCAAAAAGAGTTTTCAGCTGGCTGAAGGCATCACTTAACGCATAGGGATATCTGGACCTGCATCTACCTATGTGTCTGCAGTTTTAAAAATGGGAAAATTCTTTTGAAAAAAACCCAATAAAAATAAATCTGAGTTCTAGCTAAGTTCTTAGCAAATGCAAAGCGAAATAGAAGATGTGGAAAATAATTACTCTGTCGTTATATCACTTTCTAGACAGCACTGTATTCCAGTCTACCAACTAGTATTTCCATTTGCAATTCCAGGTCCCTGTAGAATCTTAGTTCAACAAAAAAAATGAAACCATTCTCAGTCCTGACCAAAATGCTATTTTCTTCTATAATACATGCGTCTGAAATATTTCCCTATAAACTTTTTGGGTTTTCTTTTCTTTTGGGAAGAAAACCAACCAAATACAAAACAGTTTTTACATTTAATTCTTCTATTAAAAGTCATTTTCTGGAAAAAAGATATTCCAGAATTCTTTGACCAATGCTACCTGGTGTGGAGAAGATCTTTCTTTGTTTTGATGTTCTTATAATTTCTATTCTTAACACAGCCCTGAGTAGATAAACTGTTAAAAACTGGTAGTAGCTGCTCACTAGGATAGAAGTCAAGTGGTTTAATCAGATTTGGGAGCTTAGAAATGTTGCATGGGCTTTGTCATACAGAACACCTTCCAAAATGATGTTTTCATATCCTTCAACTTAAGGATGGCTGTGTAGATACTTTGATTTTGCATACTATTATGTCAAGTGGCATCATCTTCATTACCAGATAAAGGTTGAGGCCCTGTCGTATAATAGTTCATGTGCACATGAGGACATAACTGACTTGTATCATGTGGACCACAGGTAGCTCATGAGGAGCTGCTGTTGTAGCTGCAGCAAGGCAAGAAGCTGTTGGCTACTCATGCTGTCAGGGGAGGCAAAGCAATGGGTGCATCTCACACCAGCGACACTGGATAGCAACTCTGATGTCCATTAGCATATTTGACCTTACTGGTGCAATAGTGAGCAGGGGAATTGCCAGGTCACCCCTGCTACTGTTCCTTGAGCTGCCCTTCCCTTTGGTGCTCTGAGCGAGCTGTGTCAACTCTCCTTTGCAGTCATAGGTTGTGTAATGGGCTTGGCAGGTTGCTCATACAGTTGAGAAGTGTTGCCATGACTAACATAGGAGGACAGCCTTGCCTTAAAGGTTTTGTATTCCAGAATTCCTAGTAAAGTGTTGCTGCATTAAAATTAGATGTAATGGGAGATAAAAACTGTTCACTAAATCTTCCCAGTCCAAAACAGTTTCGGCACCATTAGCTCATGCTATGGCCCAAGCTCCTGCAATTGGATGACCAGAGTAGAAGTTCAGCCTGGTCTAACAGAAGATTTATGGTTAAATAGCTTAGAAAATCTAGATAAGAAAGGGTGAGCAAAATATAGTCCATGTCTGATGTTAGAGTCTAAATATAACTAAAAACCACCATGCTACCTCCTAACCTTGATGTCTGTTCTGGAAGACCAAGAGAACAAAAGACAGCAAAACCAGCATAAAACAGGGGCATGAATGCAAGATATGGCCTGTCCACGAGTGAGGTCCTGCTGTCTTCAGGGATCTGACGGGGTGACATGCTTTGCAGTCAGCACTTGCTGCTCCTTGCGGTGTTGTACAACCTGTTTGTGAGTTACATGTATATTCTTGTACAAAGGCTGTGAACGTGCGTTGAACTCCTCTGCCTTTTTATCTCCTGTTCATTGTACTTGCAATGTTGTTCGCATTTTCTAATCAATTGCACTTGTTGCTTGGGGGCCTTTACCTTCTTGTTGCTACACTGTACTGGCTGTCATGTCTGTTTCTAGACACCCAGCATTACTGTACTTCATAGAGGACACATTTCAGAAGTCCCTTCACTCTTCTTCCCTTCTCAAAGGCTGTTGTATTTGGTGAGAATGAACTTTTCTAGTATTTCTTCTTACTGCAATAATGATCAATTTCTAGAATGCTGTAATACACACACACACACACACACACACACACACACACAACTATTCCTGAATTTCTTATATGCATTAAAATCACCTTCTAATGATTATAATTTGGATTGAAATAATCACTCTGTTTTCCAATTCTTTTCAAAGTCATCTTTTGATGTAACATGCTCAAGTTAAAAACAGAACAAATAAAGAAATCCTCCTATAATGGCGATAACACAGCAACAGAGAAAAAAAAAAGAAGAATTGGTCACTAATGTTGAGATTGTTAGAATGAGAGAGAGAGAGAGGATTCCTTGTCTGAATAGTCTAATTATGAGATATCTTTCAAAGTAAAGGATCTCTAGCAAAAAATTGCCCATGACCCTGTAGACATGAGTCCATTTTTTCCTCCTCAGAGCTAGCTTTACATTTTTTTTTCCATATGTGGAGTTAAACATCACTGTTCTGGACAAAGATATGAAAGTAACAGTTAAAGAAAATGTTTCTTTCAAGCATTGTATTTATTGTGCTAAGTGAATTTCTTTATGCTAATTAGTTTTGGGGTTTTTTTGTGGCAAGACATTTACATCAAAATTACAGGATACAGCTACTAAAATATTTCCTCAGTACCTCTGAGATGAGCAAAACTATTACTTATTTGAACCATTGGCTATTCTGAGCCCTCTAATAGACCTGCCCATCCATAGTTCTAAGATCCTTACAGAGGGGTGGACAAGGAACATTTATTTCTGTAGTTTTTAGAACAAAAGGAGATAGAATTACAGAGTAATAGAGGAAAACGTGCCCAAGCAATGTGCCTTTGTGTGGAAGTTAGGCATAATTTGGGTGAGAAGCAGACAGACCTCTAAGCTGGTTCTACTGTCATAACAGTTACCCAGGAGAAAGCTGGACTGAATTCCTCTTGCATCTCCTATTTCAGCACTATTTTGCATATAATGTAAAGGTAAAAGAAAATGATACTGAATGCAACTAGGCAGCAAATAGCAAAGATTTGTTCTCAGAAGTCTTCTACAACCAAGCTAATCTCACTGAACTAGCTTGTGATCTGTTAGATCTTACACTTCTGAAGTAAAATTAGATGGTTGTGTGTACTTATATTCCTGTAAAAAATGTTTGTAACAGATCTGTTTTGTCGTTCTTTAACACAAACGTCAAACATCTGTGAACATGAAACCTAGTCCTCAAAACTTTAGTTTGCCACAGAGTACTCCTCCAGTATAGTTAAGAGTTACTAGAAAAGACACTGATGTAGCAAGTCTCTATTCCAATGAAAACTAATTTTGTGCAAAGAATAAATTAGGTATTAGCAGTCCAGAGAGTGCTCCTGTGGCACAGTTCACCTAATGGACATAACATTTGACACATAAGAAATCTTAAGTTCAGGACCCTATTCTGAAGCAGATAGGACTGATACAGGAACTCAAGTTTTCCCACACTCTGGTAGGTGACCTAACCAAAAGGGCAGCTTGGGACAGAGTTTCCACAGTTGTTCCCAGTTATTTGTTTATCTCTTCCCCCACTCTGCCAACTCCACCCTTGTATTTTGACCAAAAAATGATCATCACTCTGAGAAACTTTTCCTAAAACAAGTTGAGTGAAAACTCACGTAAATAGTTTTGGTTTCAAGGAATCTCTTTGGGATTTTGTTTGTTTGTTTGTTTTTTTAATTAAAAAAACCCCAAATCCCCAAATATTGAATTGAAAGTTTTTCAACAGAGTCTGCTTTGGTATTCTGTGACTGAACTATTCAGAGGAAAGCTGAAATTTGAAAAATACTCTGTGTGACTGCCATGCCCACATGACTTTCACTTAATTAAGTAATGTGCTGTATGCCTGGAGATATATTAGGACTCACCATACTACTACAAAGTCTATTGTTAAATGAAGCAGAATCCTGTCCTCATTTGCCTCTGTAGTAGTGCACTAAAGAGCATATTTGACCTTTATTTTAGAAAGCTGAGGGAGAAAGAGAAGCTGACAAAATGACCAGAAAGTTTCAAAAGATTGATGTACTTTCAAGCGGATTACATAGGTATGAAAACCAAATAAGTAATGTGTTTGCAAACTATTTCAGTATTCTCACTGTGTTCCTAGAATGAGGTATTTTAACACTTATGGAGATGGTGGCCTTTGAGGCATGAAATTTTCCAAAAAAATACTGAAGAGCTTCTAATCTGCAAACTCAGGTAGATAAAGAAGCTGTGGAAAATGAAGTGAGCAAAATGAGCTCTGATGTCTTTTAACAATATTGCATATGACTACTATTAAATTATACCTTAAGGTATGTTAAAAAGAGTCATGAAACAGGCCGTTTTCCACCTTTTGTGGTGCCAAGGATCAGAAACTTGCTTCCATTAAAATCTGAAGGAAAAAAATCAGATGAATGCCCATGAAGCAGAGGTGCTGGAAGCCCTCATGTTTTGGGGACCATGCAAGGTCTTGTGTGATGTTCCTGCCGCTCTGCAGAGGGGGCTTTACCGATCACCACCCCTGGGAAAGCTGCTGAACATAAATCTCAAGATGTACTCTCCCTGTCTGTGTACTGTTGTTGTTAGCAGTCCTGAGAACCAGAAGTCAGTTATGGGATTTCTGGTAGGCATAGAGGAGAGAGAAAGAAAAGGTATCCCCTCATTCACCATTCATCGCTGCCAGATGTGCTGCTCCCAGTTAGAAGTGATTTCAGTGCATGACTCATGAGGTGCTGTTTTATTCTGTACTTGGTGCAAGGTTCCCTGAGCCTGCCAGCTTTCCCTGTGACCTAAGTACAAGTGTGATTCCCACCTAAATTTTTCCCTAATTAGCAGTTTTAATAGAGTGTCGGCAGTTCCACCCATTTGTGAATGGCAGAATAAATATCTTGACCCTCAGTCATTGTTAACATTTAAACTAAATATAGCAAATTTCACTTTGCCCAGTTCTTGTAGGAGAGATTCAGCTTTATATTCAGACTATGCAAGAAAAATAAATGAAACATGTTAATAGAATCTAGCAGTGCTACTAAGCTTGTCATATGCCTCCAGTAATGGTGATAATATGAGAAGACAGAATGAATATTTTTGTGTTAAAGAAGGAGTGTTTGCAGAAGTTAAAAAAAAGGAACATAAATTAGTTATTCAACTATCCTAGCTAATTTCAAGCTCAGAGGTCAAAAAAACCATCAAAAAAGGGTGTAAAAATCAAGGCCCTAAATATGTATTTATTAAACATGAGTGGCCAGTGTTCAGACATACACACCAAACTTTGAAGATATCAGTCTGTTTCTAGATAGGTGCAAAACCTATACCAAATTGTGTTTTCTTTTATTGAATATTCCCCAGAGGACATTTCAAAATTTAATTACAATCTGGACAGCTGGAAATTTTAGATTGAGAAATAGAAGATTAATTTTAAGTGATGCATGACAATATGTGTAGTTAAAATGTTTTTGCCTGAGCTTTTTGCTATCCAACAGATTTCTTTACTAGCATGCCTCCGAGGAATATAATCATCATTATCTCTTCCTTCCTGCCACATACAGTATGTTGTATGAGTCCCTGGCTAGGAGGCCTTGCAGTTAAAAATTGAAATTATTCCAGCTTAATTTTGTTACTGAACAGTTCCTCTGTCTGGTCACCTGAAAGCTGAGATTTTCTGAAGACAAAAGAAACTTCAGATGTAAAAATCTTGCTTATCAAGAAGTCTAGTTATCTGTCGGAATGTAGTTTGTATGGAAAATTTTCAACTAGTTTTAGCTAAATTCTATTTCAGTGCTGGCAAATCTCCTCATAAGAATGAAGAGAGTACATAAAGCATCAGTCTCAACCATTAGATAAAAGGGTCTTGAAATGGCTTAAAATTTATTTTAAAGTTTACTTGCCAGTTAGAAGATATAATAAAATATATCCCCAAACCAAGAGACAGCCAGTGGGTCTAATTTTAGGGTTACAAGCTGTTTATATTTGGTAATGCCTGTCATTACAGTACAATTTCTGTGTCTGTGGCTAGAGATTCTAGTGCCAAGCTGAAGCGTAATAGAGAGAGAGGAGCAGTGTAGGTTGGTTAACCTTTTCTTTGTGGCAAGTAGATTATCTGCTCATTGGTGTTATGCTGCTAATGGGTACTGGCCATTATCAGAGCTAGTTGGCTAAAACTGATCCCCAGATCAAGTTTTCCTGCCTGTGTGAGCAAGACTAGCCTTTCTCCATGAAATCTTACTAGGACTCATAGTTCTGCCTAGAACCACATGACCAAAATGGGAGAGAGACAGAAAGAGGGGAAAAAATGAAACTTGGATGTACCAGATATATAATTGAGTAACTCAGTATGTTAGCTGCTTTATGATTTTTATTGGCCTTTTTAATGCCTAAGTGAGCTATACATGTTGCCAGATATCATGTCATCTGGTACTTTTGTGGTATCCCCACAAGCTGAGAATCAAAGTCTCATGAGAAAGCCAAATATCATAGTTTGTTAGTGCTATAAAACACTAGAATTCTGCAAAACTATGAGGAAAACATAAAATCATAAGCTCTTCTGTGTTTTCATGGTTATTGCCCTCTTTGAAAGGGCACATTTTTTAGAGGCTTTTGGTATAAGCCTTTCATGAGACGTTTACAAGAGCCCTCATATCAGTTCCCTCTGCCACAGTTTATACTTGGGGTTTGCTAAGAAAGCATGTTGATTCAGCCTCCTAATGATTTTTCAGAGATACTAAGATTTTACAAAGTCCTTATCCCCCAGAAAAAAATCCTTGTGAGATGCCTGCTGCTTGTGCAAATAGCCTGTTCATCCTAAACTTAACTGAGTGAGGAGAGTGACTTGGAGTTAGAAGGGCAGTTCCAGGAACATTTTTNAATGCCTTTTTTTTTTTTTTTTTTTTTTTTTTTTTTGGCAGAAAAAAATAGGAACCCCTGCTTTAGATAAAAGTGTATCTTTGAGGCTCTCTAAGAACATCACCACTAGTCTAAGAAAAATCTTCATGTGGATTATAAGAAGTATCAAATCTAGCATTGCCACCAGGACCAAGGAAGTGATTTTCCCCCTGTACTTGGCACTGGTGAGGCCACACCTCGAGTGCTGTGTCCAGTTCTGGGCCCCTCACTACAGGAAAGACATTGAGGTGCTGGAGCGAGTCCAGAGAAGGGCAAAGCATCCAGTGAAGGGTCTAGAGAGTAAGCCAAATGAGGAGTGGTTGAGAGAGCTAGAGTTGTTCACCCAGGAGGAAAGGAGGCTCTGGGTAGACTTTTTCTCTCTTTTTCTCTCTCTACAACTACCTAAAAAGAGACTGTAGCAAGGTGGGGATCAGCCTCTTCTTCTAGGCAAGAAGTGCTAGAACAGGAGGACATAACCTCTTGTTGTGCCAGTCAGTTTGGACATTAAGAACTTATTTGTAGAAAGGGTTGTTAAGCATTGGAATGTACTGTCCTGGGAGGTGGTGGAGTCACAATCCCTGGAGGTGTCCAAGAAGCAATTGGACATGGCACTTCACGCTATTTGCCAAGGTGATGATCAGTCATAAGCTGGACTCAATGATCCTGGAGTATAATCCTGCAATGATCTGTAAAGTAGCTCTGTGGAGATTTATGAGAATTTGGAAATGAGGATTTATCCTTAATTAATATTTTTATTATTCTTCTACCTGTCCCAGAATCTGTATTAAGCCTTCCTGAGTACATATTTAAAGCCTTGCTGTTGTAAGCCAACACAGATACACTCAAGTCAGTGAAGCAAAACTCACTGTCCATGCAAAGAATATGGTTACAATGAATTTTCTTTTGCAGTGAGCAGAAGGGGGATAGGAAACTTCCAAGTGTGGTTTTAGCTGTTAGTTTTTTAAAATATTTGAGTAGGGAATTCTCAGGTTTCTTTCGATGCAACAAAATGTCAATGTTTCATTGAGTCCCCACAAACATGCAAAGATAAATATTACTACTGTTTCTCAGAAAACATTGCTGAAGTCCATGTTCTGTATGCTCTGCAGAGCTTTAGATAACCAAAAGAGTACCACTCAGCAACCAGCAACTTTTCCTGAACAGCAGTTGTGCATTAGTAGAAGACAAACTTAACCCTTTTAGGGCTCTCTCTTGCATGATTGATTGATACAGATGCTCACTTGTGTGCTGACTTAATGTTGATTTCTGCTCATTCTCACAATTCAGAAGGGGGAAGGTTTCTTTTAAAAATCAACTAAGGAAAGCATTTTATGCAAGTTGATGTGGAAAGTCTACAGCAGACTAGAAATAGACTTATGTCTCAATTACAAATTCATTTTGTTATGTTGTAGGATTGGAGTTGAATAACAGTCCATACTCTTACATGAAAACCTCCTGTCACTGCCAACAATTTTTGCCAAGGATTCATTACTATTCTATTTGGTGAAAATTATGAATGTGGAAAAGTAAATAATTCACATTAGGAACACTTTCTTTTTTTAATTTTTCACAGTCCCTTTTTGTTTTCTACTAACTTTTATGTACATTTTGTGTTTGTTACTTATGCTCCTCTTACACAAACTTACCTTGGGTATCTCAAGTGACACTGAATTGGATCATAGTGGCAGCAAGACTTTGGGAGCTGTCAGCTGTATAAAGTATGGCAGACAAACAGGAAGCTTGCTGCCTTTGTAGTGGTTTATACCTGAAGTGTGTTCGGCATGTCTGTCTAATTTCCAAGGGAAACATAGAGTATGGTGTGGCAGGCAGGCATGGTCACAACAGGTTGCAGTGAGGTATGTCATTTCAGAGCATGCAATTTCCTCTCTGAGTAATTTTTCAAGAAAGGATGAATCACTACATCCTCTTTTTTGACTGTGGTTCTGCCTCTGCGTATCAATGCCATGAGTAAATCTGAGGTAGATGCACCTTTTTAACATTAACAGGAGGTGAATTCCACATAGTACAGCAGAATTCTGGCCCTTTTGCAAGTTTGTGGAAGAAAACATGCAAAGTACATTTGCAGCTTTCACAATGGCTAGGCAAATAATACAGGATCTTAATCATGAAAAAAAAAAAAAGAAAAGAAAACTACTAACCTGTTTTGTTTTGCTCTAAATTTGGCATGTGAAGAGCTGAAGAATTCTGTCTCACACAATTGTTCAGGGAACCAGATACAAACTGTGCTAGCCTGCTCTATCAAAGGACAAATTTGCAGTATGACCTGCTGTTTTCAAATATCTCTATTTCCTAGTAAAGCCCAAATTGCTAGCTCTTTTTTGTTTATATTTCTAAAAATTTTCTGTGTCACTAAAACTCTCTATGGGGCTGGAAGCTTTAACATCTGACATCAGGGGTTTTTTTGCAGCACTTCCACAGAGCAGTGGATAGTTCAGTGGTTATGCAGCATCTGGGATTCTTTTCAGTGTCTCCAATTACTGGACTGCTCCAATTTCCATTAACATCAAGTATAAGATTCCCATGACTTCAGTGGGGACCAGAACTAGACCCTAAAATGCTGCTGACACCAAACACTGGAACAGAAAGTGAACTGCATTGCTGAGTTTTGTGCAGAACAAAACAGAACAGAAACTGTGTTCACAGCCTGTAAAGGATATAGAGAAAGCAAATATGCAATGTTTCTGAGGTGGGTTTTTTGTTTGTTTGGGGTTTTTTGTTTATTTTTTTACAATGTTTCATGGCTAGTATAGTAAAGAAAATTACTTAATAGTCTCAGGATTATGAACTCTACATTGTCATACACTCTTCCTACAGTATCTGTTAGCATTCTGTTGCCTGCATGGTAAATCAATGCCAAAAGAAAAAGACAGCTCCATTAGAAGCAAATGGTTGTAACACAGTATCTAATGACAGGTATTTGCAGTGCTTTGGAGGCACCATTTCAATGCAAACTGTGATTATACATGATATTTAGGAATTGTGACTTGTCACTTGCAAACAGAGATACTGTTATTGAACAAAAATTGTCGAAGAAGACCCTTCATTTAGGGGCAGCCTCAAAGTTGAGGCTGGCTTTTAAGTATTGTCTTCTTAATGTATGCAGCTACAGCCTTGCTGCTTATTGGCAACATATAGAATCATAAGCAGTGGCAGAATTACCCCCTTTATAATGTCCTTGGGACACAAGCAATGTCATTGTTGTAAAATGGTACAGTTACAAGCTTAACACATGCAGTATAATTTTGGTTTGATGTACACTGTGTAGGAAAAGATTACATACATAATGAGAGTGAAGTCATCTACTACTTGAACAGAGAATGCCTTGCCAAGTGAGCTTCCCTCCCACAGGGATACTTCAGAGTACAGCTGGGTGAAATAGTTTGCCCAGAGCCTGTTCTTGAGAAAGGCAGAGGAATTTTGCTCATCTACATATTTAGGTTAATTTCAATGCATTCTTTTTCCCTGGGGAAAAAGAAAGTAAAATTGACACACAGAACACCCAAAGCCAACCAACTAAAGAAAAACACAGAAAACCCAACTCAAATCCAAAAAGCTTATTCATCTTTTTTAGAAACATCAGTGGACCCTTGAGAAATGCAATAATCATAACAAAAATGTGGACTCCAAAGTACTTGCCCCCACCCTGGAAACAGAGGAGGACAAGTGGAGCACAAGTGGAGCTGATCATGATCTGGTTGTTCTAAATGAAATCCTGGTCTTGCCTGCTTATAAGGTAAATCAGGATTTCGATAGTCCCAAAACATGCTGATCTTCTCTTTAGCTATTAGGGTTCACTGACTCACCTCTGAAAGCAACTTTGTGGCCCAGTTCAGACCAGGGGAGTTTTTATTTCAGCTAGACTCTAAAAACCTCCTGCTTGACGCTATTCTCTGAACTATGGCTTGGCTCTGCAAACGAGGACAGGGAATAAGACTCTTTCTGTGCCCGCTGGAGCACTTCAGGAGGATCCTCTTTGCAAGTGCTCTTCTCCTGCACAGACAGTGTGTACTTATGTTGGTCCTGTTGCAGGCTATGCTGCGTGGGAGTAGGTTAGTGTGCATTTGCTTCCACATTATGTACTGAAGGCTTACATTATTGTATGGAAATCTGTTAGGAATGTTATAAAGATAGAGGCCACCTGCAAAATTCAGGTCCAGTCCGGTCTTCGTATTTCAAATGAGCTAAGTCCAAGGCTGTAAAAATTTTTAATCTGTTTTCTCACTGCTCTTTGCCTCTCTCTGTAAGTATGTGCGTATGGGTCCTGATCTGGGCTGGGATCGAGTTTATTTTCTTCCTAGAAGCTGGTACAGTGATGTGTTTTGGATTTAGTATGAGAATACTGTGGATAACACACTGATGTTTTGGTTGTTGCTAAGTAGTGTTTACTCTAAATCAAGGACTTTTCAGGTTCCCATGCTCTGCCTGCAAGCAGGTGCACAAGAAACCAGGAGGGAGCACGGCCAAGGCAGCTTACCTGAACTGCCCAAAAGGATATTCCATTCCACATATCATAATGCTCAATATATTAACTGGAGGGTATTGACTGGGAGCAGCTGGTCATGGCTCAGGGAGAGCCTGGGCATCAGCCAGTGAAGGGTGAACGACTGTATTGTGCATCACTTTTTTCTCTTGGATTTTATTCCTTCCTCTCTCTCCTTTCCATTATTATTACTATTATTAGCTTTATTCCAATTATTAAACTGTTCTTATCTCAGGCTGAAAGTCCTACCTTTTTAATCTTGATTTTCCTCCCCATCCCTTGTGGAGTTGAGGGTAGTGAGCGAGTGGCTGCATGGGGCTTAGCTGCTGACTGGAGTTAAACCATGTTGGTATGAATACACCAGACAGTCTGTACGGTGTACAGGTATGTGTGTTCTTATTTATTCCACACTCAGGCATAAGCCCCTCTGTGTGGATGTAGTGAACACCTTAAATGCAGAGATGCAGCAGCATTTATTCTTCCTATAATAGAAGCAATTGAGTCATCTTTGCTTTATACGCCGCTCAGTAGAAAACAGATGTTTAGGCTGTCATGTGATGGCCAGACCTGATTATCATGCTTTCTTCTAAGCAAATTGCTTTTGCAACTGGTAGAAAGCTTGTTTGAACAATAAAAGGGCTCTTCAGAGGCAGCCCCAGGAGTGCCTGTGTTGCATCTGAGGTGGCAACATGGTGGGAGGGGGGCAAAGCCATGGGCTCCTTCTCCCCAGAGGACCATGCCAGGCAGCACAGCACAGCCAGGCAGTGTTTGTTGAAAGGGCAGGGTGGCTGCAGTTTGCCCCTTTGCTGTCTCTGCTTTGCCTCAGTGGCCGAGGTGAAAGCAGGAGGGGATGCAGCACAGCTGCCTCACCAAGTATCACCACTTTCAAATTCCACTTCTTATCTCAGCCCTTCTTCCTTGTTGCTAATTACCACCTACTCCAAGATGTCAAGAACATACTCCCAGGAATAAACCGCTAGATAAACAAAGCCCAGACAAACATCAAAGCTTAAAACAAACTGATAAGTCCCTTTGATTGATTTTAAGGGTCGGTGGGGAGAGGTGTGTTTGGATTGGAAGGTGCAAATGTTGAGCGGAGCAGCACCTGCTGCCTTGTGATCTGGCCAAACCATTTGGCATGAAAAGGCCAGGAGATAGGGAGTCAGAAATCCATTTGGAGTTACAAAAGCAGCAGGGGAGGCTTAGATGAACAAAGGGGCTCTCCAGGCAGGGCCGTGTGCTGCTTTTTGTCAGCTTGGTATCACATTCCCTGCCCCAGCGTGACAGACAAATGCCAGGCCAGATGATGTGATACGATCGGCCTTGCTGGGATGAGGTCTGTACCTGTATTATATGATGGCAGCAGATGCTGATTCAATATGGGAGCAAGTGCAGGATAAACCAAAGCTCAAAAGGCTCAGCAGAAATTATTTCCAGGTACCTGTGTCAGCAGGCAGGATGCGAGTTTTTCAGAGACAAGGACAGGGTTGTGATGTATCTATATGTGGATTGACCACTAGTGAAAGATGCCCAGTTGGAGACTAAAACATGTGTGTGACTGCAGAATTCCTACACCCCTTCCTGGGGTCTCACAGGCTCTCAGAACTGCCCTGCAGACACTGTGCTTGCCTCAGCTGACGTTAGAACAGGAATCCAGCTCATACCTATTAAAACACAGATTAGTAGAGAAAGCTTACAAAGGCCTAAATATGCCTAAGATCAGAGTGATACAATTTGCTGTGATAAAGCAGGATATCTAGCCCTCTCTTTAATTCCAGTGCTGCAAAATACTTCCATGCTCTTAACTACACACATACAGTAATGCCACTGTTACTGACGGTCTCTCCATGTGCTCAGTTAAGCAAGTAGGATCCAAGGATTCAGACCCTATCAGCTAATTTTAAGTGATTTTGTCTGTGCCTGAGTGTGCCTATGAGTGTTTCAAATGCTGCAGTGATGAGCTGAGGTGGCTCTGTACCATTTGTGCTTCAGTATTTCCTCTAAAGGCAACTCTCCATTGAGGAGAGCTATAGTAGTTGAAAGGAATATAACATGGCTGGGAATTCTACTCTGATTGTTGAGTGTTAGAAGTGAAGAAAAAATCAGCCTACAAACAGTTATTTTGCTTACTTGCTTTCATGAGCAAACTAACTCCCTGATCTCTTATTAGAAGTTGTTAGTTTCACACTAAGGTTGTTTGGGGTTTGTGTTTGTCTTTTTCCTCCAATGAGTGAAAAAAAAAGAAGAGGGAAGAGAGAAGGCTGCCTCTTCTTGATTATGAATTTGCTGTATCTGATGGAAATTCTAATATAAAGCTCATGTTTACCAAAAGCTCTGAAAAACCTTTCAGTTTTTTTCCCTATTTCTTGAAGTGAAAGCAAAGGAAATGAGGCTAAGAAATGATGGCTGGGTGAAAAAACAGACAGTTCATGTTACTGAAAAATGTAAGTGGGTGGGTATTTTAGAAATACTTGATCAACATTTGCAAAAAAACAGGACTAATTTCTAGGAAAGGACTTTACCCTCAGGAATAGTAGCAGAAAAACCGTTATAAGTAAATGGCTGAAATTCGCAACTTGAATTTCATGATACAATTCCAGTTCTTGGTTCATCACTTATCCAGTTATAGATTGGGTGACTGTGCTCAGTGAAAACAAGCAATGGAGGTTGAGTTTCTGCAAATGAGTTTTCAAAACCATACTCATTTCAGGACAGAGTGACTTACTTATTCCTCTTATTGGCATTGCCTATAGCGTTTAAATGGCGTTTCAAGATGGGCCTCTTTACACAAGACAATGACAGTCAAAACTCCCAGGCATGCTCCATTTCCCCGTGATTTTCATTGAAACCACTTGGAGAGTGTGCAATGACTTTAATATGACCGAAGAAATATTGATGTACATTGAAGAGATCAAGGAGGGACATGCTTTCCTGACTCTCTACTTAAAAAAAAAAATAAAGCAACATCACCTCTCTGTACATTAGACTTGCTGTCTACTGAAATGGCACAGAAGGAAGACCTCTGAGGGCTTCCCAGTGCCAATAGGCATGATTTATAGCTTCAAGACAATTTGTTTTATTCTCGAAGGGAGGGGAAGGGGGGAATAGGTATGATGATACATAAAGAAACATTATTTCCCAAAGGCAGATTTTATTTCTTTAACAATTTAAAAAGCTCCAAAAGTGAAATATCACTATTTTGGGACTGGTGTTATATATCAATGAGTTTTGCAGCTGCCAGGCTTATGCATGTATTTTGTACAGTACACAGAGTACAAAACCCGTTGATTCCACGCTGGTAACAGTGTCTTTATTGTAATTTTTCAGTAGATCACCAAATTTTGATCCTAAAAGACAGACTGTAAGCTGATAAATGTCAAAGGCAAACTCGTATAATAAGCAAACCCAACTCTACCCCCACTAGTCATCCTACTAACTGCCTCAGCTGCTGCATTTGACTAATTCTGCTCTTTAGCTGTAGCAGATCTGACTACCACAGGTCTGCTCATTCTGCTACCATTAACTATGTACGTACATAAATGTGACCAAATATTAAATATATTGATAACTTTTTTTTTGAAGTCTGGAGAGGGAAGCTGGATGTGTACTTTGGGAAAGGTAGAAAAGACAAATATTGTGACTCTTACTGTAGCTGTGCTAGCTCTATAGCCCCTTATAGAGTATTTATAGGGAGTACCTGGATTTACAGGAAAGACTCAGAAAGACTGCTTTCAGGCAGAAAATCTAGAGATCAGCAGGGTTAGTTTTTCTAGTAGAAGATGGTTTTTGAAGCCAGAGCCCAATTATTGAGGGGTCTCAAAATGGTAAAAATGATTGTATGCAATTCACAGGTCACTCTATGACCTCTTTCTGCCTGAATGCTACTAAATATGAAAATGGAAAGCTTTCTCCTCTCGAGGTTTGAGGGAACCTGAGGTAGATAAGACTTTATTTCTCTTCTGGAAAGTCAAGGTATATGTTTCATTCTGGGACTTTACATATAATGCAGGACAGAAACTTTCAGGGGGTCTCTGCAGCCCCCCTGTTAAAAGGGGCTTTGTAGTAATTGCCTATGTTAACTATGTTTTCATCTCTCAGAGCACAGTAGAGGTGAGACGGGATATAGCTCTACTGAGATAGGCACACTCTTCCCCTGTGTGTTTTCTCTCCCTTTTAACTTAGTTTTGTTTGCACTGGAGAAAAATCTAGTTTTCAGCTCTGTGGCTATAGAGCCTTTACTGTCAGCAGAATCAGTGTATTTTCCTTAGGCAAAGACACAAGAGACAATAGAAGGGCAGTATATACAGTATATATTGTTACAGCCTCAGTGGAGACTTCTGTTATGGGAATGATTACAGGAATATGGAGTGAGGCAGAGCCATATTGTTCTCTGAGAATGTGCTGGGACTCCAGAATGCTCTTGCAGACACTGGTGCCTTTTTCATTGCTTTTACTGGGTGCTAGCTCTCTTGATTTAGCTTGTTATTATAGGATGTTTTTGTATTTATTTGCATAGAATTAATTTAGTCCAGAGTTTGCTGAAGACTCCACATGTTAATTTGAGATGCAGCAAGATTCAAAAGACGAGAATCAAAAGTTTGCTTGATATTAATATTACTCTTGCTCCAGGGCTTTGAAAATTGCTGGTTGTGGCAGTGAAATGGGGAACAGCTTTACTCATTTCTGATGGAGCTTGCAAAGCAAAAGTCTGCTGATTTTTCAGTTCCTAAGAATGTCTGCATAGTTTGTTAATCCCTGGAAGTGGGGAGCCAGCTTTTAACAACAGCAGGAGGGACTGGACTGGTGTTTGCTAGCTCTGAAACTGGGATTTAGCCAGATTATTCTTCATTTCTCACAAAAGGGGAGTTATAGTGCTTGTTTTAGCCAAATGACAGTTGTGGGAGCTGAGACTTCCATTTACTACATACAACAGCAAGGCTAAGAGGAAGCCATGGCTGCCAGATGTTTGTTTTACATAATCCAGAGGATGCAGATGTCTTTCTTCAGCATTGGATGTTCTCCGACATTCCTTAAAGGCTGGTACCCAAGGAATTGTCTCTAGGTTATAACTTGGACTATGTCTGAGTGGAGTGGAGTAAGGATCACTTTTCTCTTTGCAAGTTACCTCAGACAGGTTGGATCTCAGGGTGAAAGAATAGCTAGGACTTTGTGTCTGCTTACTCCTGCCCCAGAGAAGGTGAGTGGGAGAATAGAATAGAATAGTATAGAATGGAATAGAACAGAAAATTTCAATTGGAAGGGACCTACAACAATCATCTGGTCCAGCTGCTTCACCACTTCATGGCTGGGTAAAACTTAAAGTATATTAAGGACATTGTCCAAATGCCTCTTGAACACTGACAGGCTTGAGGGATCAACCACCTCTCTAGGAAGCACGTTCCAGTGTTTTGACCACTCTCTCTGTAAAGAAATTCTCCCTAATATCCAGTCTGAGCAGTACAGGCTGTAAGGAAGAAGATCTTGAGAGGAGGTCAGTCTTGGCTGAAAGGAAGCTGTTGGGCTGCAAGTGCAGCATCTCTGAAATCAGCTCTGTTAATAAAGAGCCTCTTAAAGAACATGGCTTTTTTTTTTTTTTTATTATTGCCTACTCACATGTCTTAAGGTTGGTCAGAAAGTAGACATTAGATCTTGAAGTCAAACAAAGCACAGCCTACTTACAGTAAAATGTATAAGAGGGAGAGATGTTGTGACTGATGCATTTCCTAATAAGACTGTCCTTTGCATCACAGAAGAGTTTGTAGGCTCTGTAAAGAGTCAAGGAGAAGAGTTAGAAATGAAATAGTGGAATAAAACAAGTCACAGATGCCGTAAAGAACACCTAGAATTCAGACCATTAGGGTGTTGCCTGTCAAAGTACTGTGTCCTCAAACAATGAAGTGAAGAGAAACCTAGCTGCAACCTGGAAAAAAATAGAAGGAATATGAATGACAAAAAAGACACGCATTTATTCTGCTGGCAACAGGGCTACATGGGTGACAAAGTGAACAATTTCTCTGAGTGCTGTAGGCTACATCTGTACCAGTCACACATACACACACACACACACACACACACACACACACACACACACACAGAGGAGATCAAGGCTTGAGAAGTGCCTGATGATTGTTCAAGCCATTCAGTTGTTTGCATGGTCTGTGCTATTGCCCTAGCAATATCAACAAACATTTTCCACATAATCTTTGCATGTGAGTTAGGTGACAGCATGAAGCAGGGATCTTTCTAAATAAGCAGTCTGGATGAAGCCACCCTGCTTTTTTTGAAAAATGAATCTTGCCACAACACTGTTAGAGTAACATGTAACTCAGAGCATAGTTGGGATCCTCTGATACTGCTGACAACTGTGCATCAATTTCATTGATGCTTGCTGTAAAACTGTTCAGATTCTTCTTTCTTTCCGTCAACGTATAGAAATCTTTTTTTATTTCAGCTATATTATAGAGCCTGGCCCAATATAATCCCAGTTGTTACAGTAAATGGCAGTATTAGACTGGGAAAATGTGGCCAAGTGCAAGTAACTTACAATAAAAATACCCTGTGTCCACAGGCAGGCATAGACCATCAAGAAAGTAATGAAAAAAGACATTGGAGCTATTAGGAGCACTGAGCTACAGTGGAGACCCTGTGCTAGGAGAAATGATAGCACTGTGTACGTGTGAATGCATGTGACATGATCTTAGACAATAGTCATAATTAGAAAAATAGTTTAAATTAGCTGTCACACAAGAATGACATGTTGAATGTGAAAAAGGAAGAACAGTCACCCTGGTTTTCACCCAATATGCAAAGCCAGAGAAAGCGTATATTGGAGAAGGTGGAGGCGAATTCTCCTTCATGGTGAGCTGAAGAGAGAAACACATTGGGTGTTTAGGCAGTGAGAATACAGAGTTTCATTAGCTCCAGGGAAGACGGGGCAGAAGAAACTGTCGGTCCTGCAATGAAGAGGTAACAATACACCTGTTGAAACAAGCACAGAACTGGTCAGAAAACTTGTGCTTCTGACACTAGACATCTGTTGACTTTTGAGAGACTCCAGCTGCACTCTGAAAAATGTAGAGTGTTTAGGAACTAAAGGGTGGGAAGAAGTTCAGTGATTTATAAGGATGCCTACCTTATCTTTCTAGATTCTGCAGAGGCTTATCAGAAGCCTGTGAACTCTTGAGACAGTTAGCACATTGTGGGCGTATGGTGAGATACCAACAAACAGGCATTTGAAGGAGTTAAGAAAAATGTAAATGATATATCAGGCTTTAAGCACTATCAAGCAAAGCAGCCCTGGAACTATGGTGGCTATGTCTACATAGACACACCTCTAAGTAACTGAGACTGTTCCTTCAGACCAAACATCACAAATTTATGCCCAAAGCAAAACCCAAAAGGGATACTCCAGTGTCAACAGTGTACATCCGTCTCCCTTAAATGTCTGCAAGAAATTACTACAGGTTTTCTTCTTTTGAAATTTAGGGACTATCAAATATATATCATGTCTATAAAAGTAACAAATCTTTAGGGAAAAAAAAAAGAAACTAGTCAACAAGATTGTTTCAGCTAAGGTAAATCTGTTTGGTTTTTTTACTGTGCCAACCCATACTGGGGGTAAGGTGGACTAGGCGGGTGTAAGTGAAAAGCAGATGTGTCTGTCTGAGTGGCTTGCACATGAACAAAGCATGGTAATGCTCTTGCTCAGGATTTGTGTTTTGATTAATATTTGAGTACACCAGGCACTAGAAGAAGGGGAGGCTTGGACTCTGGTATTGAAAGCTGGTCAGTATTCCTGGAGAGCTAGACTTTCAAATGCTTATCCCTGGCATTGCAGAAACAAAGGTCTTTGTGCATGTGGGCACAAGATGAATTTAAGCTAAATTTGAGGTGAGCCATAAGTAAAGGAAGCAGGTCACAGCAGTTGTCACCAGAACTCTGATACAGAGAAAGAGGTATGTTATTATTGTAAAGGATGAAATGACAGAGATTTTGGAATACAGAAATCCAATTGCTTCACCTTTGGGTGGACCATGAACATCATCACAATCCATTAGAAAGCAATATGATTAATCTGATACTAAATAGATCAAAACACCTGTCCTGTGTAGTTTAAACTACATTGATCATGAAAGAATGAGTAAAGCTTATGAACATTTTGATGGCTGACATACAAATGTGGAGTATATCCTATTGCAAGTACAAGGTAGCTAGGACCCCAGAATTGAAGAATCCCTGATTATGCTACAGTACCTTTCCATCCCTCATGAGACACTTCAGGCAGCTGAAACAAATGCGCTAGGAACAGTGAAATGACTCATACTCCAGCATTAATCACTTCATAATAAAAGACCACAGGATGTTACTTCTACAGTTTGGTGAGTAGTGACTTTGGTGTGCAACACATGATCCCGAGTACAGGGGGCCAAGCAATCATGCTGTTGGATTTAGGGTAAGCATGAAAGCTTAAATGAAAGTCTTCCAGAGATGAGCCAAGTAACATACTCAGTGGTCAGACATGAAAGGCATACGTAGAACAATATGCATAGTGCAAAGTGCTGGCAGCAGCAGGAGACTACAGTTTGATGACATTCCAGGCAAACACTGTGAAGTGCTCTGTTCATACTGAAGAGCATGAATTGCTAGAATAAATTTTAATCCAATTTCTAAAGGTTAGAGTCTCTTTTTAGATGAAATCTTTGTCTTAAAGGGCTACTTTTTCCAGTAGTTATAATGTAGTACTTTAAACAGCCAGGAGCCAATGACTGCTGGAAAGAGCATGAGATGACTACCAACTTTCTGCACAGGGAAAGCTGTGCAGAAATTTTGACTCACAGGTGTGTCACTAAATTATTCTGCCAACTCGAATTGTTCCTCGGGTGATGCAGTCTGAGCACCACACCTGTTTAAGGGTTGTGCCTGCACAGATGAAGAAATATGAATCCAATTAGTTCATAAAGAGAAAAAGATTGAGTGGGGAGAGAAATCATTTTTTTTCTTAGTATACATACACATGAAAGAAGGAAGCCCTAGGAAGTCAGAACTGCTGGTTAAGGTAAAGGACAATATTGTCACAGGAATAACTGTTTAAAAAGTGAACATTAATACATTCAGATTGGAAAATTAGAATGAGTTTCTTAACAACAAGGAATAGAGAGGTAGAAAATAAGTCCTAGTGTAGTCAGTAAGTTCTATCAACTAAGGAAGTGATTTAATTGTCTAAGCTTGCAGGAGACAGATTCACAACTTCAGGATTTCTCTTTTCATCCTACATTCCTGTATTTTCAAAAAGGGAATGCTAAGTTTTGCATTCAAATGTGCTAACTGCAACTGTCTACAGCTGTAGGTATTCCTGCCAAGGCTAGTCTGTAATTGAGATATTTATATGTACAAATGACCACTTTCGCAGCTGTCTTCTGTTTTGTGCACCTGTGTGGCTTGCACCTAGAGAAGTGGTTGTGCACTCAAATAGACTTGCACAGCGCTGTGTGTATGGAACCTATGCAAGAGGTGAGCTGCTTAAAAACATCTTGAAGTGAATAGATTAAAAACTATGTTTGCCATAGCTGTTAATTTCATTGTTGTGTCCAGCATCTCTAAGCATTAGCATATGATATATGGGCATTAATGAACCTATCTGTAACACACTGTCACCAAAGAAATAAATCTTTTAGCATTTCAGGTTTATCCCCCAAGTTTTCTTTTAAAAGACTGTTTTGTGGGGAAGCTCTCTCCCAAGACTGATCAAATGACTTTCTAAAAGAAAACATTTTCTAACATATCCTTGCTTTTTTTTTACCAAAATGGCAGAAGCTGTCTTTTGGGGAAATACAGACGTAGGATGTTACTTCAGCTAACCCCAAAGTCATTGGGAGTGAAGATCTCTGAAATCTCATGGGCTCCAGTTTAGCAAAAGACTTTAGCACATCCTTAACATTAAACATGTGGGCTATGCCTTTGAAGTCAGTAAGTGTACTCACATGCTTTCATCTGCTGCTGGACTGGGCTTTGACCACCTGTTTTTTATCTCATCAGGAGAGAGCATCCAGTCATTCCTCACATCACCTTGCTCATGCTAGTGGTTCCTGAGCAGCCAGTAGGACAGTACACTGTGCATGCCACCCTGCTCAATTCAGACAATGTTAAGCCCACCAGTAGCACTTGAAATTTTGTACTGTTTGGCATTGTGCTTGAGCTTTTTTTTTTTTTTTTTTAAATTTTGACTGATAATTGTGTTTAAGCTGTACTGCTCCAAGGATTCCGGTACTCTTCCCCTCATAACGCCAGACAGACTAGTTAATAAAAATTCATAATTGCAGGCAGTCCAAGACACAAATTAGCTTATCCATTGTAAATTCATTTATTCACTTGTTTGGGTCAAACTTCCATTATTTTGTTTTTCTTATACCTACAGGAGGGAACAGAAATCAACTCACTGAGCCCATCTAGGTTGCATATTCACTACTTTTTCTTTTAGGGTGCCAAAATACTCAATTTGTATTTTCTTCCTCAGTCTGAAAGGAAAATAAGGTAATGGAAAATTTACTCCAGTGAAAAATCAAGTGCATATGAGTGCGATCTAATGAAGAAGATTTATTTTGAGTGTCCAGAGATATGACTGCTAATTTCCTCTTTTGGGGCCCAGACTCTGAAAGTACCTTTCTTTTGGGGAATGGCTGTGTGCCACTGGCTGGTATCATTGGCTGCTTGTGCCCAATTGCTGCTTATGGCCTGCCAGCTCCGACATTTCCCAGTATTGACAAACAGAGTCCTTGACCTACTTTTGGAGACTAAGGTCTGATTCTCTTGTCAGACTGACTTTGAGACCAAAATGGTTTTATTGCATTTGTTGGAGTAACTGCTCCATGTAAAGCAGAGAGAAGATAAGACAAGAAAACTACTGGAGGCAAAAAACAGGATTTCACTAATAATGTTTTTGGGTTTGGAGACAGTTCCTGGTTCTCTGTGGTGCTGCTGCTATTGGGTTGCACACAGATTTCTACTAAGTATTCTGAATATTCACATTACCTTATAATTCCATTGACAGATGCAACAATACATCCTGACATTGCCAGAGTGAGGTCTAATTTTACTACCTAGAAAACATCAGTGAAAAGGAGTGAATTTTCACAGAACAGATTCAGGGTATTTCCATGTCTTCTATGTTTATGAGAGGAAATTACCATTTTGTCCTGGATCAAATTTGCAGATGCTCCCTGAAACATTGTTCTTGATAAATTTGTAAAGATAGTATCTTATTTTCCAAATCTACAATTTTCTTGGAAGAAGTAATGTTGTACTGGGCTATGGAAAGTAATGTGCCTGTGTGGGAAAATTAAAAATGATACCAAGAGAAAAAAGAAAATAAGCATGTTTACAGAGGGAATCCGCTTCTGAAATAGGAGCATGACCTGTGGGTTTTCTCATGTCAAAGTTCTACTCTATGAAATTCTGTTGTTTCTTGTGGCTCAAATGTCAGTCATCAGACACCATCTTCTCATA
Source organism: Grallaria varia (assembly GCA_013396735.1). Lineage (NCBI taxonomy): Eukaryota > Metazoa > Chordata > Aves > Passeriformes > Formicariidae > Grallaria > Grallaria varia. Next base: position 183,064 of record VWZG01006212.1, on the reverse strand, counting down.
AACAAATCATAATACAAAGATTAAACCTTAGTTTATTTTTAGAATTACTGGTCTAGGAAAAGCAAGCATAATGGAAAAACAGTAGTACAAAAAAGTCAGACCTTTGAATCTCATCTGACACTTCTTTCATTTTACATTTTAAAGCTCGTTAGGGAAATTTTAGTTTCAGAAACTAAACACCAGAACATTGTGTTGATTTAAACAACACATTCACCCATAATACACTTACACTGACAGTGTAAGCAGTATTAAAATAATATTTCAAAACTAACTCTAAACTAACATCCATTTCATCTCTTCATGCCTCTGCTCATTGCCATCCTCCTGATTTACATCACCAATACATGAAATACTACCATGTCATGGCAGTCATCTTAATTGAGAAAGCAGAAGCAGAGGGAAGATATTGGCTCAAGAAAATGGAGTCAGAGAAGTCTGAACTTTCCGTCATTCTGGGTCCTGGTTATAGATGTTTTTCCTCTTCTGAACTTGACTTACTATGGTTGAAAAATCATTACAGTAAGTAGTTGTAGATGCCATTCTGTGGATGGCATCTCCCATGACTGCTGGGCTCCTCTTCTAAATTCCTCCTTAGAGTTTCAGCCAATCTCTGTAATAATTTCTAGTTAGTCTAATAGCTTTTGTCTGCAAAAGATGGACTAGAAGATCCACTACAGCTTCCCTACAGTGTAATGGTGATGTGTCAAATCAAAATATAATGTCAGATTCCTTCCAGTTTTCCTGAAACTTTATAGAAAGTATGTTTACTCTCAAAGAAGTTTACTATTTCTCAAAAGTGCTGGAATGAAAGACCTCCTGATTCAAGCCTTCAACCACATAAGAGAAAGAGTACGATAAACTGTGACACAGCTACATCTGTCCTGTCTGTAGTAAACTTCTAGGGATGAGAAGAAATTCAGTTTCTATGCCCATTTAATTTTCACCTTCTCTGTCAGAACAGACAAGAAGGATGTTAGTTTTGGACTTTCCAGTCTCATTTTAGGCCTGATCTGTGGAGTCTCATGCCCTTAAGCTTATTGAATGAGCCTGACAACGAATGACACAGAAAGGCTTAGGGCAGAACTGCAGTACATTTAGGTCAAAGGAGACTGAAGACTTGTTATGAGAAAAAAAATATAGTGCTTTTTATTTTGCACACTAACATCCTTCATTTGACCAGGCCCATCCACACATTTGTAGATGATTTGGCAGAACTGGAAGAGGTCTATAAAAACTGGATGTTTGCATTGACACTTCTTGTTCTTATGTTCTCCAAAACCTTCCTCTTCCAGTTGCTTTAATCCTTCTATATACTACTTCTTTTTGTGTCTGGTCATTTGACTAGTTACAAATATTGAAAAAAAAAAGGTCTCTAAAGGATGGCTTCTTTTTTCTTGTTGTTGTAATTTATTTCAATCTCCTTGGATCATGAGGACAGGGCAGAAAATGAAGGCAATAAAAAGAGGGGAACAAAAGGTTCCCTGATCAGGGATGGCCTTATAGATACACAGTTTCAGTGGGGAGAGAGGACAGCAGAGACTGAGAAAGGATTCCAGAACCAGTAACAGGCAGCTAATTGTCAGCATTAGAAGCTGTACAATGGAAGGAAGTTATATTTCTGTTTGATATCAGATTGAGATCTGTGAAAAAGGGTGTCTACTGCATGTATCCATCTTCCCTCTAGGAAATTGGCAGCACTTACCAAAAGCAAGAATTACATAACCTGAAGGACACAAAATACTGTGTGAAGGCTCTATTTATTTATTTTCCAGTCTGCTTTCACTGATTGGTCAAATTAGGATATTTGTGCAATGGAGAGTAAGAAACTAATAAACAAGTTGTTCTTCTTGCAAAATATGATAAACCAGAAGGAACATCTGGAAGACCCTAGAGCTAGTAGAGACCACACAGATTTTCCATGCAAAGAGAGGCAGCAGCAAACTGGAAGCTAAGAAAGAAACTCACAAGCAAGGACAATGGCTTGGACACTCAAGGAAGAGGCAGTAAAAATTCAGGTTCATTTGCTTTGTGATTGGAACATCATCTGGGCTTCAGCCCAAGTCTGACGATATTTCACATGAGACCAAAGCTGACATTTTGTCATTATTCTTGAAAATGAACCTTTTCTGCAGTGCTTTCTTATGTTGGTAGATATTGGTAAGGCTAAAACCACAAAATTGATGTCAGGGTACTCATGAAAATGCCTGGAGATGAAGTAAAAATAGATTTTGGATTTAATTCATATGATTTTATTTAATAATATTTATTTTGGAAGGTTTTTTTCAGTTCATCAGGAAAAAGGGATTACTTCCCACANCCTAAAATTCATTTTTTTGCAAAAAATAGCTTCACTGTCATGGTGTTTTCATTTTTCTTGTCACAATTCTTTCCATAGTTGAACTGCAATGATTATTTACTCTTCACCATTACATTTTTCTGTATCATCAATGCTTTTCTATCAAAAGTCCCCTCTACAAACAATAGTGAAATATTCTTCCACAGGATAGTTCTTGGTTTTGTCAGTTGTCATATCTTATACAAAGTCAATTCTTACATTTCTAGAATTTTTGATTACTTTCTCTGTTCTATAAATAGGTCAAAATGCTTATTTCAAGCAATAAATTTCAAAAGGGTCAGTCAATATCTGTTAGAATAAACAGAAGTTAAATTGTATTTAAACCCCAAAAAGGAAAAGATGTCTAATGAGCATGATATTTTTATTTGAGGAGTAAAAACTATGAAGATCGTAAAAATCAGTGAAGTGAGAAACGATATATATCCAGAAACAGCATCTTGAAGAATCTGAAATAATTTGTCTGGAAAATTACATGCAATCTTGTGTTAAGATTTAGTTGGCCAAAGTTGCCTGGCTGTTTCCTGGGGGTTATTGACTACAAGTCTCCAGTGTCTCACAGTGACATGATTGCCACTTCTCTGTTCAGTTAATTGAAGATTTGAGTAACTCATGGTAAAGAGAGGCCAACAGAAAGAGCAATTGTCTTGTGGTTGTTTTGCGGTGTGAGCTTGAAGTGCCATACCCTTCAAATGAGTTAACACCTTGTCCCCAGAGTAAAGAAGGACAAAAATAAAGATCTGAACAGTATTGTTCCAGCTGAGTAAAATTAGAAGCCGTTTTTAACAGCCCGTGCTCTGCTGTGCTATTGTTAGAACTTGTTCACTTGCTCAAGTGTGCTGCATGACACTACAGTATGTGCTTGCTCCTCAGAGTAAGAGCTCTTTTCTGATGGCTTTCTGGAGCCAAGAATGTGCCATATAAAATGAAACAGCTATTAAAATGTGCATGAAAAAACAATTTGCTTTGTGCGTAGTTATACCTTCAAGGGTGATTGTTATCAATGTATCTAATCTGAGGCTCTGTGTCTAATCAAGTACTAGAACACAAAATGGTTGTAAGCATAATAAAACCATGGCATTTAGGAAAGCCAGTGGAGACAATTCAATGATTTGCTAAAAAGTATGAGTGGATTGAAAGAGGGAAGGAGGGAGAAGGAGGAGTAGAGAAAAAACCTGTGAAGCAGAGCGGTATCCTATCATTCATTCAGTCTGAGTGTGGCTTTTGCACAATTTATGTTAGCTGTTCTGGTGATCATCCCAAATGCTTTACAAGGAGGAAAGATTTTTGTACAAAATATGCATGAACTCGAACATGGACACTGCATTGATGGCAAAGAGGACCCTGAAACAAGACCGTAACAAAGACCCTACCTCCTGTAAATTTTTGGTGGAACATATTCCTTCTTTCACCTACTTTTATTGAAACCATCATTTGTCTTAATAAATGTCTTAATAAACTAGTCATGGTAGAATGAGCCCCAAAGCAGAAATTTCATTCCGATACGCTTACTCTCCTGGACCTCAGTTCAACAGTTACTAGCATATTTATGTCATTAGCAGGCATGTTTGTTGGGTTTTTTTTATAATAGTAGTCCTGCATATACTTTGTTTCTTTCTTCCTTGCAAAAAGGTATACTGTGGCTCGTGTTAGTAAGCTACAAAGTGTTACAGAAAGAGTTAGGAAGGTAAAAGAGAACTTGCCCTCTTGGAAACACAGTCAAAAATTTTAGGTATGGAAAAAATGCACATCCTTGCAGGAATTTATTCTCATTTCAGCATGAGTGGGGTTTTCATGTCAGTAATTCTGTATTGCTGCATGCACTGAGAGAAACCTGTGGATTTAAATAGGCCTATAGAATCTTGAGACAAGAAAGAGCAAATATGTAGTGGGTTCCTAGGGAGATAAACTTCACAGCAACATCTAAAAGTAGAAGGAAAACACCCAAACAACATCAGCCCTTCCTTTCTCTGATCCTTCTTCTTTCTTGAACGCTCTAAGTGATAGTTTGTGGCAGTATGAGGAACTGTCCACAGCACAAGTGACCTGCAAATTCCACAGAGACTCAAAAGTACAGACCTTTAAGATGCATTTGCACCTACTAACATGCCTAAATGGACTTAAACGTCCTTTCTAGAATCTGGCTTCAAGACCACAATCAGTCTTGCAGAAAACAAATTACTGAGTCTCTATGCAAAAGTGAGATAGATGGGGCAACGACAAAATCATATTCCTCTGCCACATAGCCTGAACGCAATCTTGACTTCAAGGACTGTGCGAGATTCAGGGTCTGGAAGCCCTGGTAGGTGGCCTGAATCACTCTTTACTTTCTGACATCCTGGCGCAGGAGTTTGCTGAAGGGTGAACTATGTCATGGTGTTGCCTCAGAACTCAAGCCAGGCCTTGATCCTCTGGACTGTTGAAAAGTTGGTAGAGAAGATGCAGGTAGAGAGTTGTTTCCATGTAGCCCATTGCTTCACACAGTTCTCACTGAAGGACCAGGATCTTATCATATGTGTTTCTTACATGAATAATATATCTCCTGCCCTGCAAGATGCTTTATTTTACTTTGAACTTTCATTATATCAGATTTTTTCACAGGTGATAATTAAAACAGTAAGTACCTTTGTCTGGATTTAACTTTAGTAGAATTCTTTTCAGTGATACAAATTACATTCCCCTATTCTAAAAATAGCATTGGTGGAGGGAAATCTGATTTAGTCTCTGTCTAGTATTATAAGGTCTATACAATAAGCTTTGATTTCCTCTGCATAGAAGGATAACCTGGCAAAATTCAAAGGAACTGCAGCCGTTGACTGGAGGAATTTCTAAGGCATTTGCCTCGCACTTACTGAAATGTGTTAGTCCTTGGACATGGTTCTTTCTTTGAATGTGGTAATACTTAGAGCCTTGTGTTGCCTTTGATCATATATTTTAATCATAGAAATTAGAGAAGGAACAGACATATTCATTCATCTAGTCTATTTCCTGCTGCTGCAGGATTGGTCTGCAGTTTATTTTTGAGGATTTTCTAGTGCTCACATTTCTCCCTGAAATCAACGGGAGCTCCTCACCCAGATCAGGGGCAGTGAGTGTCTTATAACTTGTGAAACTCACATGGAACTGTATTTTGTACAATGTTGGGTGATACAAGTTGTGGAAATAATAGAGTATTCTCATACAGTTCGAAGCAAAGCATCTGCTGGAGGACTAGGCATGGTTCATTTTTTCAAGTATTAGCTGAGTAGAAAGGAAAGCATATCCCTATAATTTTTCTGGGCATTCAGATTTCTAAACACAAGTGTTTCCCTGCATGTATTATCTATCTTCTGTCTGCAGTGTTTTCAGTCAGCTCTTCATTGTTTCTCGGTATCTTTCTCTACAGAGAGCTGGTCACATTTTTCCTCACTGTTTTTTAAAAACGCCAGACTTATGTTTTGGTAAGAGAAAAAGTATCAGTTTTTAACCAGACAGACTAGTTGTGGTATATTCCTGGTATGCTAGCATTTAAGAAAAGAAAGTCATAAACTTTTGCATCTCTTAGAGGGAATTTTAAAGTTTTGGTCTTTGAGAAATTGCTAACAATTTGCCTATCATATACATTATGGAAATTAAGATAGACTTTTTGCCTTTGAGTTGCTGGTAAAACAATAATGTCTAAGGCAACGATCATGCAGTAGGGGCTGTTTACACTTTTTTTTTATTACTGAATTTGTTATAATCCCTGAATCTTTTCTCCACCCAACGTTCCCCGCATTAATTGTTGTTTCACCTCAGAAGGCTCTGATGATTTGCAATATTCCCCTGGCTTCCATGATACAGTCTATCTGGCATTTCCTTTTTAGTACAGTCCTCTTCAAAGTAATTAAAATATAAGCCACAACATGAAAAAGCCTGAATTCAGCTGTCAGGCATGTCTGCATATCATGGCACTGGTCCGACAGTAAGCTTCTTAAACGACGCCCTGCCACAGAGTTTCACAAGATGGAAGATTGCCAAAAAGTTTTTAATTCATATAATTTAGACTCGGTGGCATGAATGACTAACTGTGAAATGCAGAAAACTGTCGAAAAAAGTCCAAACACTTGCTGAACGACAAAATCAAATGTGAGTTTTCAGCTTCCTCTGTGGTTTGTAGTTAGCATTCATTCTCTTGTAAGAAAACATAGCATCTCTGGTACCTGCTGCTTATTTAATACAGGTAAAAATTCAGACCTTATGCTGATCCATAGCAGTGGGAACGCTGCACCTTCTCTAGCAGCAGCAGAAAAAAACATGGTACATAGTAGCAAACATGGAACTGCCCTTGCCCTAAATATATTTTAAGTGGGCATCTAATGAGCAGGACCAAAGGAATTCTGTGGAGGAGGAAGTCTTAAAATAGTATGGTTGTGAGCTGAGCAGTGCAAGGTATTTGGCTGGCTCTCAACCCACAGAAGGCAAAGTGTCACACAACAGCCTAGTGTTGCTGGACGCAGGTCATTGTTAGTCCCCACAGGAAGGGGATTAACTAGACAATTGCCTTTCTGCAGAGAAGAAACAAACTTCCCCATTAATTGCTACCAGCCTCTTCCTGTTCCAGTAGGTTACTCTGGCTTCTTTCACCACAAAGCCTTTGCTATCAGAGCAGGCAGTATCTGTGGGCACAGGAGGTGCTTCCCAATTAACTTTTTCTGCATTTGCTCTTCTGCATTGCAACTTGATGTGACAACACTTGCCTTTTAAAAATAACAAAAATATCTTAAGATTTACCAAGGAAAATCAATCATAACTATTTTGCGCAGCATATAACTGCAGCATAAACTCCTGTTCAGTTTCGGTGTAAGGAAAACCCTATGTTTCATTATGTCTTTTTTCAAAAGAAAAAAATAATTTGTATGACATTTGGTTTATATTTTTCCATCTTAGCCTGAATTACAATTGCATGAATCGCCATCCAGAAGCAAAGCAGTAAACTAGCTGAAGTGTATTATCCTCTCTCCCTCCAGCTATAGTCCAGGCTAGATGCCTCTCAGAACAGTGAGACTGCATGCCTGCAGAAGTACATATTTTCTACCTCTTAGCTCACTGACTACTTACAGACAGAAGTCTGTGCTTTATATATGTGCCAAGGCACAAGAATCTTGTAGTTTAGATCAATACTACATTATTGCTGCTGAAGAGCTGGCATCTTGTTCCTGTGTCAAAAGAAATAAAAAAAAAAAAGCTGCACTTTTATCATCATCTGAGGTTTGGAGAGTGGATAGTACATAATTTTTTTTTTTTTGGTTTTATTCTGTATTCACTTTGGTATGACTGAATATGTCTGAAACCAATCATACAATTGACACGTTTCCTCTTGCTATCACTTCTAGTAAAACTTCCAGTTACTCATAGTGGTACATGGACTATTTAAATATTTACCTATTCTGTCTGTTCTTCTGCCTCCTTCACATACACTTACAGCTTTTTTTTTTTTTTTAAATATTAAGAATTTGTCCTATGTAGGTCTGTAACAGTATAAAATCTCCCCACCATTCTGCTATAAAAATTTGCCCCTTTGTAGATCCAGAGATTTCCTGCATTTTCTGGGTTCTCACTGTTACTCAGAGCAGGTTTTTGCTGACAATGTCAGTCTCCTCTCTCTCAATGTTACACTTCTTGAATCATTCCTGTCCTGCTTTTAGATTCTAGTAGCCTTTTTCATCCTTCAGTCTTTATCACTAGTGCTTACGCTGCTTTACTAATCTTTATGACCCTTTCTCAGTCTGCATCAGACCTCACTCCTTATTGTCAGGCTTCTCTATAAATCTTCTGTGCTCATTCAGAGCCTGCGGGAATGCATCTTCTTAATTCCAGGGGTTTCAATGTTTTAGTTACAGTTACACATTTGGGGGAACTCTCCTTGGTTTATGTATCAAGCGCCTTTTCTCCCTTCTCTAAGAAACACGTGACGCGCCCAGGCTCCCAAAGTGCAGTTCACTTCCTACTGGGAAGGGCAACAAAAAAACAGGAAAAAACGAAACCAAATAGGAAGTTCCTTACTGAAACTCACTGTACACCACACTCAGGCACTGTGAAATATGAACTTCTTACCTGATATGCTATTACTAGGTTCAGTAAAGAACAAAAACCTTAACTGTTTCCCAAAAGTGTTTGCATGTGTTGCCTGAAACATGTATACTGAACCAGACACTTCAGAGGAGGAAAAATATCCTGGTTTGGGCAGATGATCAGCTATACAATGCTGAAAACATCAGGCTATATCTCTTGCTGTGTTATTATTTTGCAGTTTTTACTGATAGCACTGCATGTTCCATTTTTAAACCAGTTAGCTAGAAAGTATATGCTAATCACTGCTTAGGAAATGGAATTAATGACTGATAATCTAAATGTCTAGATTTCTGATAAAACTTTGACTCTGCTGTGATTTTTTTTGTCTGAAATGCAAGCCTGCAGAAACAGTTTTTTCCTTTTCCTACAGAAATGTCCAGTGTTTTTAGCTCTTTTGATTACTTGGGACCACATGATTTTCTGAATGGTCTATTTTCCAAGTGCAAAATTGATTTTCTGCATGTATGCTACCATGAAGCATGAGATCCTACGCAGACAGGGTTTACACCAGTGACTTAAGAGATAATTAATGAGTTCAGTTTCTGTATCACGATAGTTTTGTCAGTTTTGGGAACATTATTAAAGGCTGATAGACACATACACAATTAGGAAAGCATTTTTATTAGAATTATAACTGCTTTACAGAATTATATATAAGATTATCAAAGAGCCCTAATTTTTTTTTTTTTTGTGATATTTTTTCTTTAAAGATGGGAGTGTTTCCACCATTACCTGTGAGTAATGATACTGTTCTTAAATAAAGTAGATCTTTGGCTGATAAGATTTCTCACCAAGCAACAAATTCATTGATTCTATGATTTTAAACATTATGTTTACAAAGAACATGAATACAGCATTGCAGTTTCTCATAGTATCTTCAGTGCCAGACTCACATGAAAATTTTTCATTCTTTGGTCAAAGTTCAAGAAAATGATGGTGATGTAGATGTGTCGAGGGGCCGCCAGTGGCCTCAAGAAGAGACTTTATTTCTTGCATGTCCTGAGGAACTACTGTTCTCATTCCTATTACCATGGGCAAAACTGTGATATCCTTTTGTTTATTGAAGAGGGTATCCGAGTGTTGAAGTCTACATTGATATATGTGCATATGTATACACACATGCATACATAGCGGTGTGTGTATATACAGATATATTGCTGTTGCTGCTGGAGCAGTAGAAACATGAAACAACAGGTACTCCAGCAATGTTTCTTAGAAAATATCTCTGGATGAGCAACTTGGAAGAGAAAAACACCTTGTACAGGTGAAGAAGAGCAGAAGGGTTCTTGGCAGAAGTGAATGCAGTAGGCCCTTTCCCCCAGAGTACTGGCTGTCATCTGTGGGACTGTGGGAGAGAAAGATCATATTTAAGTGGGTGATTTTCAGGACAGAACTAGTCTTCAGACATCCATACAACTGTAGAGAAGCCACTATCTGCTACTCACTTTGTCCTTCCCATTCCAGATGCTATACAGTATGAGGCGGTTTTTTGTTTGTTTGTTTGGTTGGTTTTTTTCTTGGTTCTCAAGAAGTCCCTGTGGCCAGGTCCCTGTAACCTTTAACTTAACCATGGACACCAAATGAATACTTTCCACTGAAGGTAAATCTGGAGCAGAAATCAATTGCCTGGACCTTTCTTCTGAGTTCTCACAAGAGAAAATTGGCCTGTCTGTAAGTAAGAAAAAGACTGTAGGAGTTATAAGTTAACTTTTGTTAAAGCATTTGATTCACTAGGTCATGAGCTTTTTCTGTAAGACTTCATTGATATTAGCTTGTGTAAGTAAATTATCACAAGGGAAAAAAAGGCAATAGAAAGTAAAATGTGGCAGAGTTTCTAATTCTGACACAGAACAGTTAAAAATCTGGTTTTCATTTGCAGCTTTATTAATGTATCAGTACAGAGGCCAAAGAGAAACCCATTAAAATGAATGGATTAGAGAGAATTGTGTGAATGTTTTTGAGGACAGATGTAGAAAAAAAACCCCATAAACAAGCATGTTAAAAAGCTTCCTTGAAAGGGAATTGATTATTGGGCTACTTAAATTGACTGTTAAGATGAAGTCAGGAAGCATTTAACTTTTTATTATTGTTATGGATCAGACTAAGGAAAAGTTGTGGGGGTAAAGTCTTGGTTTTCCTTTTGCTTTCCTTTGCACTGTGGGTGTGGTCTGTTGGCTCCTAAGAGCTCTCTCTACCAAATTCAGTACTCTTGCACTAGAAATTGTTTTTCATCTTTACAACTGGTTTTAAATTGGTGGAGGACTGCAGAGTAAGTGGAATGGGATGTAGGATGTAGGATCAGCACTCTGTGGAGTTTTCTAAAGGAAACACCTCAGACTACAATGGCAGAACTCAGTGTCCCTTGTAATTCTAATAAGTCTTGCATTCCTGTTGCCAGGCAAGTGTTATCACAAAGAAGGTCTATTTGCACTGGGTTAAAATGAAAGTGAGACATCTTTACTGAAAGGAGTAGTTCTAGCATTAATTTATGTAACACATTGATTCTTTGTTTTGTCAAACTTTGAAGCATGTCACAATCTCCTGATGATCTAAGACATGAGTCTCAAAATGAAATAATAGACTTTTGTTCTAATCATGTCTAACTGAGAACAGTGCATGAGCAGCAGGCAGACATGAGGTGTCTTGTTGCAGATCTGAGAGCTCAGAAAACCCCAGAACTGAAATGTGCCTTATATGCTGCTCTGATGTTGCAAGGCTGAGTGAGGGAGGAGGAGCCAGCAAAAAGTGAGTGTGGGCACCAGCCACTCACTGCCCAGCTCTGTTGCTGCCTCGAGAGATGGAAGGGAGAAATTATCATCTGAATCTACCTTTTGTCCCAGACATATGGCACTAGGAAATCACTAATGTGAGAGAGGTGCTGTCAGTTTTTACTGGCACCTCTTATTTGGCCCAGAAGCCTGCTAAAAAAAGTACTCTCCTGGACTATCTGAGCTCCACTGGATGTCATGAGACTCATTAGATACCTGGTACTTATTGCTGATCATTATTTGTACAACTGTAGTGGTCTGTTACCTCTGAGTATCTCATGCTTTTCGATGTTTTGATTTTGGAGAGCTTATAGCACCAGTAATCACTGGAATCAAAAATTTCACTTATGACAAACTTAAATTGAATGTGGTTGCAGTCTGTTACACCTTGATAAATGGTACAAATATTAAATAGAACAGGAATATTTTTTTCTGTAATGATATCTCAGTTTAAACTAACCCATTCTAGATTATTTCTTAAATTTACCCTTCATTATTTTACCCTCAGAAGTCCTAGCAGAACTTTTAAAGCCTATGTGAATGGCTGGATTATGACTCATAATGACTGAATGACAATTTGTTATTTCCAAATTCTAGCCTGACTCTACATCCTCTATGTGTGCATATAAGGGAGGTATTAAGTATGAAAAGTTTTCCTAGGTAAATGGGGCTTTACAGTAAATATGCTAGTTTGGACTATTGAAATTCTTCAGCTTGGAACACTTACAATTCCAGTTGTAGTAAAGAATACTAACAATAAATAGCAAGACACAGCAACATGCAAATTACTCTTCAATACTCCAAAGGTGGTAAGTTTTGAGGCAGTGTGCCAAAAGATCAAGGAAGAGTGGCTTTTCTGACTGTGAATTATTGCACTGTAATTCATGATATAGAATGCAGAACTTGTAAGATCATTAGGTGAACGAGCTTTAAATATTGCCAAATCAAATACTAAGGTGATAGTGTAGTATGGTAGATTGGGGTTCCTCCTCCCTTTGAATTTATAGCAAAAACAGAGGACAAATTATCTTTACCAACAGTATATCATGAACCTTTAGTGTCTAGACTTGTATGTTTCGACAGGAGATGAGTTTAAGTGAAACTCTCAGGCTGTAGAGATTGCTGAAGGACAGAAATTTTGGAAGTTGAATATGCATTCAATAATTTAACATTCTTAATACACAAATCCTATGGTCTTTCAGTGTTATGTGTAAAGAAAAAATCTTGACATTAGACAGCTCTCACAGAATCTTTTGAATTTAGTCAAAGGTAATGCTGTCTGACCTATCTTTAAATGTTCTTTTTGGGTTTTGGCTCAAAAGTTTTGAAGTCTTCTTGATGCCTGAGTTTTGTGACTTTTATGAATGGAAACATAACCAAACTCATGACTGCAGTCCCATCTTCTTTTTATTCTGATGAAGCAGATTCATGCTGTTGTACTGCATGTTTTCAGCTGAAAGGGAGAAAGTCAGTAATGATGTCCCACCTACACAGCGAAAACCTCCACTTAATACACATTGTCTCTTTAGACTGCATATTTTATCTATGATTGGACATAAAGGCCTAGATCCTGAAAGGTGTTTATGAACCTAATTTCTTGACAGGAACATAATTTCTCATGACATTTGGTATTTTAGAGCTTATGGTGTTCGTCATCTAAGTGCTAAAAGGCGCTGAACAGGTAGCAAAAGAAAGCCTTGTTTTAACATTTTGCTCCTCTGGAGTTCTGGAACTTTTTAACTGCAGACTTTCTGTTGTGGCGATAATTTTTGAGATATGTTAAAGAACTTTGAAAGCACGGTTCTTAGAGAGGTGTGTAAACAAGTAATTTTTGACTGAAAAGATCCTTGTCCTTTAGCTGATCGTGCTGATAAGAATTTGCCTGCATTTCTTTATGTTAACTTTTTTTTTCGTGGAAGCATTCTGCAAGGGCCCTCTCTCTCATCCCAATACAATTGGCAGCAAATAGACCACTGTTTGAAAGGCAATGTGTAGGATCACTGATAAAGACTGATATTTCTCAGGTCATACCTGTCCCTGCCCAACTGAATGGCTTGGACTGGAGTTTTGCATGCTCATGGAGCAAGGGCACAGGTCTCAGAGCTGAGGTGCTTCTGCTTAGTTGAATTTAAACCTTTCCATGCGGAGAATAAATGGGTAAATGGAAAAACATTTTTTATTGTCTCCTTCACCTTCCAATTATCTTCTTGCAGAGTTTAAGAGACTGGCAGAAGAATTCTTCTTCCCTTCTTATTCAGAGGGTTTGTGTTTGCCAGAAAAAACAGAATTTGACATTTTACCAATGTAACTGAGGGAGAAAATGGCAAAATTAAAAGAAAATTAAGTTCATTCAGAGGCTACACTGATACTCGAGGGCAAAGAAAGGAGATATTCAACAGGAATTTAAAGTACATAAAACTATAAGCCTGAGGTCCTTAATGAAGGCTTCTGGCACTCACAGAGTGTAAGTAGTAAAGATTAATAAATGTGATTAATTAAATTGAACCAGATTTTGCTATAGGACACTGAAGTGTTCAGAAACTTTCCACTGGCCCCTTGTCCGCTACAAATTTTAGTTGTAGAAACTAAAACAGCTGTATTACTTCGTGAAATAGAATGTGAATGCAGTTAATAGTCCACTAATTAAGGCACTTTTAGGGAAACCTAGGGAGACTGGATGTTTAGACCTCATAGCCCGACTGTTCGTGAGGAGAAAGTGATAACAAAATTGTAGGAGTGATTTAGATCAATAAATCTTAGTTCTCTTACGAAAATTGTTGCCTGTAGAGACTTTTTCTCACAATTCTGGGGGAAGGTCTGTTTTCACATCTCGAAGAGACATTTTTTCCTTGTTATACTTAGTATTACTGTAGGAATAAAAGTTGTATACCTACATCTTACTGGTTGAAAGGATAGTTTAAAACACCTTCATGTAATATCTCTGTTCCTCTTTTCCTCACTAATAAGGAATGGGCAACTGAAAAAGCAAAGCAGACACTGTAACATTACTGAGTATCTTTTTGGGGATTCTAATTAATAAATGATGCCCTGGAGGAGCAGAGGAGAAAGAAATAGGGTATCTGTCTTTCAAACAGAAAGAGAAGGAAAACTTGAAAAATTAATTCCAGCTGGCCTCATATCAATACTGGGAAAGATACTGAAACAACTCACTAGGCAGTCAATTCATAATTACTTAGGGATGATAAGAAAAGGCCAATATGGATTTATCAGGAAAAGGAATGTCGAGTCATTCTAATTACTTTCTTTGACAAGGTAACTCTCCATGTGAATAAAAGGACGAAGTAGATACATTAATCTTGCATTTTGACCCATACTCATACAGCTTTCTCACAAGCAAATTACAGGAAAATGACCTAAAAGAAAGTACTGGAAAGTGGTTGAAAGTCAGTATTTGAGAACAGGTGTGAGTAGTTCGCTGTTAAAATGGGTAGTTGGCAAATCCATTCTGAGAATGAGGGGGATTGTAGGCGCTTTCGAAGTCATAACTGATACTGGAAAATATTGTGAAAATTTGAAGAATGAGCTAAAATTGAAATGAGATTCACTTAATATTAGTGCGAAATACTGTTTCCAGGGAGGGACAATCACACACAAACAGAGCAAGGAGGAACTGGCCAGACAGCAGAGCGGCAGAGAAGGAGTCAAGGGTGATGGTGGAGTGCAGACCAAGTATGACTCAATATAATGTCTTTTTTGAGTGATGTCACCATTCTGTGCTGAATTAAAAGAAATGCCGTGTGTCAGGCAGAGGTAGGAGTTCTATCCTGTCTGGCACTTTGAGTTCTCAGTTAGGGAACTTGACCCAACTTTGGGCATCACTTTGTCAGAGAGTTGCAGACAAATTGGCGAGTGTCCAGAAGAGAGCAACAGGAATGATAAGCGGTTTAGAAAACATGACCTGTGAGGAAAGATTGAAGGAATTGGGTTTGTTTAGTCTACAACAGAAGAGCCTGAGAGGGACATGATAACAGTCTTCAAGTATGTAGAAGGTTGTTGTAAAGTAGGCAGTGATCAATTATACTCCAAGTCCACTGACAAAGCACAGAAAATATGATTGCTTTAATTTGAAATGAAGAAGGTTTAGGCTAAATATTGGAAAAATCCCACAAAAATAAAAATCCTTTTGCATGCTGAGGATATGGACAACTAAGGCCTTGGACAAGGTACCTAGGAAGTTTCAAGAGTATTAAAGAATTCACAAATAAAATAAATAAATGCCAAAGAAAATGCAGGTATTTTCAAAGCACAGGAATGAACTAGGGAAAGTACTGGAGTTCCTTTTACATCCTATATTCTCATATTTCTACAAAACAATCTGCTCTGAAGAAAAGTTATCTGACCCTGAGCTTCAGCAGTGTAAGAATTAATGATTTTCCTAATTTATGCTAAGGTAATTTACTTTATTTGCAGGTCTGAATTTGTCATCTGTGTTTGTTTCTGCAAAAGGGGGCACAGTGGTTTAAAAGACTTGCACGTACTTATTAAAAAAAAAAAAACACAAAAACCCCAACTATGTGTAGTAAGCCACTGCTACCATTTTTCATAATAAGTTTTTATGAAGTTAAGCAAATGAGGCATTTAAAGTTAGTTTATCTCTTAAAGCACAAAGGCCATCAGTGACCTAGTGAGCGTATTTATTTCCCAGATAGCATTAACTTATGTTTTCGTTTCTGATATACTTGTAAGCATGCAATTTTCCCTATGGAACAGTCGATATGAAAACATCATTATCATCATCTGATCTTCCCAGCACCTTAGCAAGGAAGATATCGGTGAAGGTGAGCTAAACCTAGACTCTGTATTGCGAAGACTGATAGGCAGATATTCCCTTCTGCTGAATCTGCTTTGAGAGATTTTAGCTTAGAATATTTGCTGAGTTCCAGCAAAGAGATGGCAGGACAGCTGAGAGAAGAATTTGAAACAACGACAGGAAGATCTGCCAGAGCAAAGCTGCAAAAACCCTATGGCCGAGCTCTTGCCATGTGTTCAGGCAGTAAGGTGTCTAACTTTCCTTTGTTGCTGTTTTTTCACCATCGAGTCCAGCTCTTTGTGATTTATAATACTGAGCTTAATTTCAACACAGTTTAGCTAAGGGAAAGGAGGTACCTATTTGCTACAGGTTAATACTTACAGATAGGGCTCAGAGGGACCTCCTGCATCACAGAACCCAGCTCCCTATTACTGCAGATTGTCAGGTTTTACAGTCCATCTGTTCAGTGAGAACTGTCCTAAAATTCACTATGAACAGCAATAAGAAGCTCAGCCAAGTGCATGTCTAGCATTTCCCAGCTGAGACTGCTGGTCAGCAGCAAGTAAGGAAGTGATAGATGAATGTTACTCATTTCCAGGTTGTTATATTAAACTGATTAAATTTTTTGAGGGAGCCAAGTTAAAGGGGTGAGGAAGGCATCTCAATAAACAGCAAATAAGGGGTATGAGAAGAAAAGTTTAGTTTATAACTAAGAGGTGGCTGATATCATTTGGTATCAATCCATTTATATTTTTAATTGCATGTATGTGCATGAAATTACAGTTAAAAGTGGGTTAAATTTTGGTTAAAAATTCTTTTCATATGTGTTTTCATAAACTTTCCATCTTATCTGGATAGACTCTTCTATTGTTTATCCTCTTTCATATTTTAGCTCCTTAAAATGTTGTATCACCACTTCCTTTCCCTCCGAGCATTATGAAATCCCCAGTAAATATAGCAATTTATAGTGTATCACTAACAAAAGGGTCATTAATGAAAAGGGATCTCCAAGCTTGAACTAGTATAAGACCTCCCTCCTTTCAATGCCTTCCTAAAGGTCTACTTTAGCCTATCTAGGAGGAACCACCCATTTACAAATGATTAGCTGGACTGAGCTACAATTTATCCATAGCAAAAGACCACAATAACATTAAGTCCTCAATTCAGAATCACAGCCTTAAACTTTGCCTGTTTTAACCTGAAAACTCCACATAAGTTGTCCTTTTACTTAGTGTATTACTAAGTATAGAACCGTGCCTCGCCAACACCGCCTATGGAGACTTTCTGCTGTGCCTTTTACAACCGGACTTGCCCATCTCACATCGGCCTCTTTAGCCATCAGCGCGCTTGCAGCAAGCGTGGGTAGAGCCCTTCCCAAATCTTCATTCGCGAAGCCTAGCCATGATGATGATAACTAAGTATTGCAAAAATGCTAGACATGACATTGCTGGAGAGCTGGCTTTTCAGTGGTAATGTAAATCATTGCACTGACCCACCATGATCCTGAAAGCATCCGTAAGATACTGTGCTGGAGTAGATATCGAGGTGGACTTTCAGTTCTCACCTTTCTGATCGTGCTTGAAACCCCTCACTGAATTGCACATTTCAACTCCTTTCATTGCCATTCCTTGGTCACTGCCCCAGAGCCTCCTTTCTCTACATCTTGATCCATGTTTTACCTTGTTGGTCTCCCTAGAGTTTAATTCATTTTCCCTCCCAGTTTAGCTGGCTATCCCTTCACATGGATGGCAAACTACTTCCCCTTGTAAAGTGACAACACCATAGCCCACAGCCAGACCTGCTAGAGCTCATCAAATGACATGTAAAGGTATAGACATCAGTGTTATTAATGACATTTTCCTTGTGCATACTGTTTGGCATGATGTCCTTCTCTTCAAGCAGTCATACCCAAAAGGTCTTCAAGTATCTGAGTAGCTGTGTTTACACTGATAAATGTGTCATGCACAGAGACTGTTCTCTTGTCCCTGTCATACAATGTATAGTGATGTGTCTCCTCCAAGCATATGGTTTCCTACCAGATCTAAGATATAACTATTACTTTAAATGATTTTTTTCAGGTATGTTCAGTAAAGTGAGAGCTCTGCTTCTGCCAGTAGCAATCAAGATTTCATACTGTGAAAATTGTGGGCTTGTGTTGCATGCTTGGTACAAAGGTGTATAGAGATCTTTGAATGCACCAAGTCTGTGCAGGTGGTATTAGTTGGATAGTACAGACTTTAATATTTTGTAGTTTCACCCACATGACCTGCAGGGAGTGCTCCCTACCACATGTCATGCGTGGGCATTATTACTGAAAAGTGGTAGTTGGCACAGCCAAAACTCTGCCAAGAGAGGTACTAATAAATAAGCGAAATAAATGATCATAGTCCAGTGATCAAGTTCACTCCCTGGCCTTGATTTATTTAGTGGTATAGATATAGTCTATGTTTTGGACACGTTGTACAGAGCATTATCTGTTTTATTTTTGCTCTTATGTACTAAGGCAATGTGTAACATATCAGACACTAATGTTTTTCAAGATATTTTCAACCACAAGATTTTTTTAAATGATAATAATAACAATAAATAAGAAATGAGTGCCAAAATGTAGCTCGTGTTTTGCATGTTATAGCTATTCTCCAGATCAGACAAATGTCCTGTGCTAGGAAATAAGAAGCAAAGGGTGGCAGAGTTCATGGACAGTAACTTGCTTTGAGCTGGAGACCTTTCTAGACATCTTTATTATCTTTTTGTACTGATTCAACTGCAGGTTTAGCAGCAAAATAAAAAGCTGTCTTGTTTAAAGGAAGATGTAACTCATTTTATGAACAAGAACCACAAACAGCTGCTTCCATATGTTGCTAGTATCAGGAAAAATTCTTTGTTAAATGGCATCTTTAAGATTAAACTCTGTGCTGAAAATAAACACAACAAGAGTGTGAGATGATTGAGGAGAACAGTGACCCACTCCAGGAGAAAATACACTTTGTTTTAGCCGGTGATGAATCTCCATGACCCAGACAGAGTGTTCCAACATGGTCTATCGCTGTATTCTGCAGTATTTTGACATGTAATATAAATGCCTGTGATAAGGGGTAAAAGGCACATTGGGCCATCTGTGCTAGTTTTAAACCTGTTTGTCTAACTGTGGGATATTGTAACTTTTTTTTTTCATTATTTTTTAAAAGTGAATTTTTAACATAGTTTGGAACTAATTCTGCTTTTTGTAGTATCTCTAGTAGAAAATGTTATAAATGGAACCCTCTGTTAGCCAGATTAAAACACAGTTCACAAAGGTATCATCAGGCTCTCTTTGAAGCGGAAGGAAGACACATCTGCCTTGAATGAGAGCAGGATCAAATCACTTAAGCAAATGGTTGATTAATCAGATAGTGCCAAGGAAGGCAAGTATGGTCTGAGACCTGTAAAAGAGACAAAGCTCCAGCTTCAGTTTTAATGATGAAGCGTTTTCCTTCACAATGGCTAGAGTGTGAATCTCCTGCATGCCTTCTCATTCCCCCAGATTTGCTCTTAGTCTTGTGGATCTTTCCTCTCTAGTAAATCCGTAGGGAAAAGTGAGATTTGCAAGCCCCCTTAGGACCATCTAGTTCTCTAGCCTTCTCCTGTAATCTCTGATCACCTGCTCTGCTATACTTTCATACTATCATCTCTTTATGAGTTTTATGCCTTGCTTCAAAGGGTTTTTGTAACACAGCCTAAGGAACCATATGTATTTGGCACATAATGTACTATCACTTGCTGATCATAAAATGAAGTTTATATGCACATCTTTTACATGGGGAAAATTTTGTTTCAAAACTGCTGCTTGAAAATTAATTGAGGAATGTGTGGCAAGGCTAATGTAGAGGTGCTTGTCCAGAAATATACATATGCCAGTTAAATAAGTGTCATTTTTTTCCCCAGACATTTAAAAAAAAAAATTTCTTTTGCATTATTGGTTTGCAATATTTTGCCGATATACAGATTTATTTTTTTTTAAATTTAGCAGGCATATATTTACCTTTTGTTATGCATTGATGAAAAATCTTGAAAAGATGAGCCACCTACTGACAGTGTAGAGAGCCTGAAATAGTAGCTCTCATGGGCTTGAGTTTCCATTTCAGCATCACACTGATTATTTTGCGTCACCCGTCTCAGCGCAGCGTGCTGGATGGTCCCTCCCAGTCCTGCATTTTTAGGGATCTGAAATTTCAGAAATGGCTACAGTCACAAGTTATGGGAAACCTCTCGCCGAGTATGTTAAAAACACTACTCTGCAGTCCTTTAGCCTTAGACACAATGTTCAATCTATTTTAAGATGATCACAAGTGACATTTATTACTGCAGGTTGTATAATCATCCTTCTGTTTTGCCAGATTTTTGTTCTTATTCATGTCAGTCTTTGTGTGCTTCGTATCTGTGCAATCAAATGCATGTCCTTTACAGTTGTCTGATCTGAACTGAGAACATATATTTCAGGCTTTTATGTAAAAAAGGCTTGTAAGCAAACTGAGCAAAGGAGAAACCAAATGTTAGCAACTACTGCTTTCTGTGTATCCTATGGAAGATTTATCTGGATATACAGTTTTGTGCTGGTTTAAACAGGGAAGTGACATTTGAAAAAAAAATCACTTTGGGGGATGTTATTGAAAGAACTTAAATGCATGTTATGATTAACTTGCCAAAGCTACTAGGAGTAAACACATCCTTAATGTAGACTAGGATGTCTTCACATAAAAATCTTTCCCATATCCCTCTCCCTTCCCTCCACCTCCCAAGTTTCATCCTAGCCTAAGGCAGTAAAATCCGTAGGGTGGGGGTTTCCTTAAACACATTGTATATGAGAGTATGTGACTTATCATCTCTGCCTCATTTACAGTGAGACTTAGCAGCTGCTTCACAACCATGTGATACATTGAGCTTTGTATAATAGTTCACTTGAAGGTCTTTGCACAGTTCAGGCATGTCAGCTGAGTACCTTCAAGCAGTGCAGGGACTTGTAATTAGAGTGGCCTGCGGCTGCTTGTCTTTCTGAGGGGCTTTGTCTTCCCCATGGATCCCAGTGGCATTCTGTTTCCAGAGGCTGACCATCCGAGTGCTTCAATATGGGCTCAGCTGGCAGTAGTGGGGATCCGAGGTATGTCAGGAACTGAAAACAGGTATGAGAGTTCAAGCCTAGACAAAGGTCTTGTTAGTCATTTGAACACAAAGCATGCAGCACCTTGCCTGTCTGCTGGATCCCGCAGCAACTAAAGAAAGAACCGCCCTGTGCTTTACCTCACAGGAGTTATGCCCCAGTCCCTTTCCAAAATAAACAATCCACTGTGTTTATCTGTAATGACTTTTGTCACTTTAAGCAAGTTGGCTAATGCAGACATTCTTGGGAGGATGTCAAAGGAAGAAACATACTGTTTTCTAAGTTGGCCTTCAAAACTACCGCATCGTTTCTGCAGCACTCTGAAAGGTTTATATCCTGCCTGTATGTTCCCATCCATTTTCCCCTGAGCATTTCTGGAAGCACAGATTGAGCAACTTGGAAGGGGAAGCCCTGAACTTCCTATTTCTGCCATTCCATTTTTATTATCCACTAAGATAGAGTAGGACAAAAATAAAGGGAAAGAACAAAACAAATTCTTACACAAAATACCACACTTTTGGCCACTCAAATTTGCAAAGGCATGTTGAATATCAGAGGATTTTAAACAGCAAATCAACAAAGCGTTGCTAAACCAGCTGCTCTAGGAAACAGAAAATATGTTTTTACCTCATAAAACGGTTACTTATGAGAGTTAGCGTAGGAGGAAAGGCTCCTCACAAGTATAAACTGGCACAGTGTTTTCATCTGTTACTCTCCAGCCCTGGCTCTGTAGAAAGTATAAATCAATGCATAAGAAACGACAGGTCTGACTGACTGCTCTTGTACCTCTGTCTCATGGCTCACTGAGGAAGAAATACGTGTACTGCCAATACTCACTGCTACATGAGAAATTTTTTTTCTTCAGAGATGCCGAGAATTGTGTTGGGCCAGATCTCACCAGGCACAACAGTTCTCCCTCCCCACCACCTCCTACCTCGTAGGCAGCTCACCGCCTGCTGCAACTGGCTGTGCTGTTCCATCACCTTCAGAGACGTAGAGTGTGATGAGCGCTCACCAAAGTGACTGAGGGTGGCACACAGGCAAACTCCTTTCCAAATAAATTTGAACTGCCACTTTTTATGAATGAAGAAATAGATTCCCTGTCAGTACTGCCAGGAGGCAGATGCCTCTGTCTCCTTGGAAAAGCAGGGCTGAAGGCATCACATGCTCGTACTCACCACAACGTATAGCCCTGTGGCTATATTTATACCTCTAAAACAAAAGAGGGCCATGGATCATCTTCTGGCCCCAAGCCTTCTCAGGATCAGCTTTCCTTGGGGCAGGAAGGTCTAGTGGACTATAGCTCTACTAGTAAATGAAATGGTTGGATGCAAAAAGAAATGGATTGGCAAAACTACTGCATCATGAGGCTTGTCCCTGACTCTGAGCAGTGCCCACCAGCACTGTTAGACATTTGCCAGAGATGATCTAGAGGTCATCATGGCCCAGAGACCATTCCCAGTAGGCCGGTTGGGCACAGCCCCCCTCTTCTAGTGGGATGGGGGTGCTCTTCCTCACCAGTTGGCCTCAGAGCCAGAGACCAGTGCCAGGCATGCTTAATTACTAGTATGAGTAGTTGGACTTTGCACCCCCTCATCTCGGAGAGTAACCTTGGGTTTCCTCTGGGCTATGGGGTGTCTCTGTGACCCTAAGACATAATTATCATGTCAGTCTTGATTATTCAGTTCAAAGTATTGGAAATAGCTGAGCGTTATGTTGCAAGAAAAAAATCAGTGTTTTTATAGCCCTGATTGAATGTGTGTGCTGCAAAGCCAGACGTGAGCCAGCAGAACCAGGGGAGCACTCTGAAGGGCAGTGTCTGCTGGGATAGCACTGGAAGCATGCAGAAGGTGGACGGAGGCAAATGTGGTGCCATCTTAACCACAATGTCCTTTGGAAGTGGTCCCTGGGGGAACTAACCCAGAATTTCCTCTAGCACATGCTCTACCATCTGCTGATGCCTTTGCTGCATCAGTTTGCTACTCTCATCATTTTTTTGATGTTTCCACCACCACTGCCCTGGTTCTGCCACCACCTCCAGTGAGCCAGGAAGCAGCAGACACATGGACACACTTCAGACACACAGGGCTGCCTTTAGCTTTCCATGTGGTTGTGTGAGCTAGGACCACAAGCTGGGCTTGCTGGGCAATACAAACCTGACATCAGGTCTATGTTGCTGGCACTCCAGTTAACATCTGGGTTTGCTTCAAGCCATAAACTTCTTGCAGTGGTGGGTGAATTGCTTGCTAGAATAAAGCTGGCTAATTTAACATTAATTTTTGTGTGTCTATGCTGCATTTTTGTCATGACAGTCTAAACAGACATGAGAACCACTCAGCAAGCTTGCTTGGGCTTTTATTCTGCCTCCAGAAACAGACTAGACACAGCCCAAACCACTGGGACTGTTTTCCTAGATCTGGGGTTTGGATATTATAATTCACTTACACTAATATTATTATTTATACCCTCCAATAATACTCAGTAATTTTGAATAGATTTTGGCCTTGCAGAACCCTTGTATATCCAAAAATATAGAAGCTTGATGAAAAAATTTCTCTTCTTGTCCAGGGCTTGTAACTAAAAGTTTTGACTTCAGGCTTCAGATTCTACCTAGTATTTTGAAACCAGTATCTCCTTTTATTAGCTTGAATTTCCTGAAGCTTACCTAATTACCTATGACATAAAAATATTGTCACTTGGCCAGTATTCTTCTACAAGATAATATTTTATGAAATTTTACATATACATTGCTGAATTTCTTCTTTTTAAGTGCTCTTGGAAATAAGCATTGTATCAAACTCATCACAGAATTCAACTTTTAGGTTCCCAGGCACAGGACTCATCCAGCGAGCTAGCATCCAGCTCGTGTTCTTTTAACACTGAACGTGTCTGTGATTGTACTCTGACTAGTGTCAGTGAAAAAATCCCATTGATTTAAAAGAAAGTAGGATGGGGCCCAAAATGCTAATTCTGTTGACTTTCTTGATGGCCTTCAGTTTAACCCTACAGCATGGAAGACTGTTTCATTTCCTATGGTCCAACTTTATCTCTTCATCTCAATACTTCTAGTTTACATGACTCCCTTTTTCATCCCATCAACAAAGAAATATGCTGAATTACGGCTTTGTTACTAAAGGGGAATTGTGTGTTTGAGGTATATTTTTCATGAGGCATTTTGGCCAAGTGGATGAGGTATTAATATGAGAAACTATAAACAAATCTTGGTTTTCTAAACTGCGGATAGAGTGATTGGCTTAATTTGTTTCTATACACTGCCATCTTGAAAACTAAACTGAAGCATCCAAATTAAACAGGAGATGTAAATATTAGCCAGATGTTCCCTGGCGTCAGAACTCTTTTTTATTTCTTTTTTTTTTTTTCTGTTAAATGGGTATGCTTTTTTGCATCTAACATAATGACCTATGTTTTAGAATTTGGTCCTGGCCTAATGGCTTTTTATCATATGATTATGATATCATCTAATCATGTAAGCGTCATGAGATGCTGTTCAGCTTTGCCGAAGCACATGAGTGTCAAACTGCTTAGTTTAGGCTGAACCATTTGTCTGACTGTCTTAATGTGGGGAGTGAATGTGCTGTTAATTTAGGAAATGCCAGCTGAGGCTGAGGGTTTAGTGAGCCAAGCAAAACAGAGCACTGACCACAGATTGAAACATTACAGAGTTCCTTAATGGTTCTGTCAAAAAGAAATATAAGTTGTTTTTTTTTTCCCTACAGAAGTTGCAATAGTCTTCTGGTGCAAGTAGCAACCAGTAGGGTTTTAGCATTGATAAATACGGATGGAAAAGACAGGCCCTTGACTTAGCTTTTGGTTAATGATTTTTCCTGAAGACATTTGTTTGAGTTTGATGATAGTGAGGCTTTTGGTTCCATTCCTCACATTTAATATTACTAAGCAAATTACTGTAGCTACTAGTAAATCAGGATTTAGCAGATACAAACAGAAGATTTTCAATATAATGAAAATTGCAACACTGATTTTATGAATTTAATGCAAATGAGGAAAGAAAAATGACAGCTTTCTTTCTCTTTTTTTTTTTTTTCCCCCTGTTATCACCATAGACTTGCTCATAAATACGGTCTTTTTAAATATCCCTCAGTGTAGGTCTGGATTTGTCAGATACTGAGAACATCTAAAAAGCCTTGAATCTCCTGCTAAGCACCGAAAATTAAACCTCCATGAATTTGACCCTGTATCTTGAACAGTTATGGATGCTGCGGAGAGGGTTTGCTGCAACAATTCTTACTGTAAGACCCCTTTGTTCCTGAGTGGCATGTCTTCAAAGGCCCTTGTCCTCCCCTGTCTTTTGCTTTAGTGTTGGTTTTTGAAACATTGCTGAGCTTGGTTGGAACATGAAATTGTTTAGTGATGTCTGCTTAGCACTCTGAGTATTTTGCTGGGTGAAAGAGAGAAAGCTAGTTAAATAAAACTATTATTATTATTCTTTATCTATCCAAAATTTTGTTAGAGGAAAGAGGCTTGCCTGTGAACTTTCCTCTGCAGAAATTCTCATCACTTAGGCCATTTAAAAATAGACTGGACAAAGCACTAGGGAGCATGCTGCAGAGGGCAAGTCAGTGCTGTTAGAGAGGGACTAGATGACTTTACCATATCTGTGCTATTTTATTGTAGTGAGGCTATATGCTACTGCTGTGTCCCCTAAGGCAACAAAAAAGAATAAAATTAATTTCAAATGCACATCTGCCCTGAGATTTCCACCATAGTCAAGCATCTGGAAATTACCAACTAAGTGTATTGCTATTAGTGAATTGCAAGATATTTTTCACAGTAAGGAACACCAGT
Source organism: Grallaria varia (assembly GCA_013396735.1). Lineage (NCBI taxonomy): Eukaryota > Metazoa > Chordata > Aves > Passeriformes > Formicariidae > Grallaria > Grallaria varia. The sequence continues at coordinate 157,118 of VWZG01006212.1, read as the reverse complement.
GTTCGAAAGTAAAGCTTTGAAGGTCCTTCCATCTTATTGGAGAGCATTTTTCAAATCATCCTTGTGAAGATGATGTAAATGGTTTCTTTCCCCCTTCTCTGACAAAAGATGTGAATTGTCTCCAGTGATATTGCCTCCATCCATCTACATGAAGTACCTAGCTCTGTAAAACAAAGGAGGTGGATGCCACTTCCACTCCCACAAGGTTCTTATTCCATTGCAGTATCAGACTTTATTTTGGTTTATTACTTTATTGTAGGGAGTATTTGAAAGAGATCAGGCTGTATTTCTTGTAGAGGAAAGTATGTGTCTGTTGAAACAAGTGCACCAGAAGGAACAGATCAAAATCTAAAGAAGCCTTCAATTTCAGTTATTGAAGACACTTTATATTTTGAAAAGCATGTTTTATAGCACTTAAAATAGACAGAGGGAGCCTTTAAAATCTTCATGTTTGTTTGGCCTCATACATTAGGCAAAAGGTCATCAGTGGGTTTGCATTTTGAGAGGCCCCTAGTACAGCTGAAGGAAAAGATGAGATTTCATACCAATGAATTAACCATTCTGAACAATCCTGAACGTGCAAACCACTGTAGGTGGATTAGCAAGGTGTGCTACAGATGAGTAACTTGTCAGACTTCTCACCAACTCCCTATCTCCTTTCTCATAATCCCTCTTTCTCTCACATCTAAAATGATGTTTTAAGTCTCAGTGACTGGGCCACTCTTTATATACCCAGCCCTGTTACTGGGGACTATTAATTTGTAGCTCCCAGTTCCTCAATAGTCTTAAGCAAAAGCATCATCACTCACTGGCTGACCAGAAGTGTGTCCAATTATTCTTTAATCTTTGTCTATGTTATCTATAGAATGTTTTCTGAGGTAATATGTTGAATCTTCTAGACCTGGTGACACCATAAACCCCAAATATAGCCTCCAGTCAAATTGGTTCTGTCTTGATGTCGTAAAAAAAAAAAATTACACAGTGATGGCAACCCTTCATTTCCTCCTGCATATAGAGACAGCATGTTTGTCTTCAATTTCATATTTTGCAATGTCTATGCAATGTAATTATTTTTGTTAAATATTTTATGGGTTTTGTTTAAAAGTAATTCTAACACGAGTGATAGGACAAGGAGTAATGGGTTCAAACTGAAAGAGGGGTAATTTAGGCTGGATATACAGAAGAAATTCTATATTGTGAGAGTGATGAGGCACTGGAATAGGTTGCCCGGAGAAGCTGTGGATGCTCCATCCCTGGCAGTGTTCAAGGCCAGCTTGGAAGGATATATGAGCAACCTGTAAGTCCTCTATACGTAACTAATGTGTCTGTCCTTGAATAGGCAGAGGTCACCAGTATTGAGGCCATGCTGCTGAGAATGCAGCTGCGCTGGGCAGGGCACGTCTCCAGGGTGGAGGATCACCGCCTCCCTAAGATCGTGCTCTATGGTGAACTCGCCATCGACTGCCACAAGAGAGGAGCCCCAAAGAGGAGATACAAGGACTCTCTGAAGCAATACCTCAGCCTGGGTCATATTGACTACCATCAATGGTCCACTCTGGCCTCCAGTTGTGAGGCATGGAGACACACCATCCATAACGCTGCTGATTCCTTTGAGAATGCACGCAGAATCAGTCTGGAGGAGAAAAGACAACGCAGAAAGAACCGTGCCTCACCAACACTGCCTATGGAGACTTTCTGCTGTGCCTTTTGCAACCGGACTTGCCTGTCTTGCATCAGCCTTTTTAGCCATCAGTGCGCTTGCAGCAAGCGTGGGTAGAGCCCTTCCCAAATCTTCGTTCGCGAAGCCGAGCCATGATGTCCTCTAGTAGGTGGTGTCCCTGCCAATGGCAGGATGTTGGAACTAGATGATTTTAAGACCCGTCCTAACCCAAATCATTCTATGATCTATAAAAATACCTCAAATTTTCTTGTGATTAAAGTGTGATGAGACTGTTCCTTTAACTGCATCTCTATTCTATAATTATTTTTTTTCCAATGATAGCACTTCTATTATCCTAGGTTTGCAATCACAGCAGCTGTATACAAGTGTTTCACTTAAGTGTTATTAGTCATGAAATGCTGCTGTCACAAAATCCCCGTGATAACAGAAACTCTGTTACAGTATCACTAGTTTCATACTGAAGCATTTACAAGTCAAAGATAAATCACTGAGTAGGAATAAAAAGGACAAAAGGGGGCAACAAAAAAAGCCCCAAACCCAAAACTCTACCAAAACCCCCCCACGAACCAAAACCCAAATAAATAAGGAATGAAGGTCCTGTGAGAAAAATAGCATAGATATGAGTTGAACATAACACTGACCTTCATCACAATGACATAACACTTGTGCCTATCACCTTGGGTGATTCCACAACTGCCCAGAGTGGAAGATGTAAAACAGTCTCACTTACATATCTCCCCAGAGTGCACTGAAGCTGAACCAAGTTATGTCTCGACTATTTTCTGAACCTGTTCAAGATAGGAGTTGAAATCCATCCAGGTCCAAAAGGCCATAACCACTTCAGTCAGGGTTCCCTGGCAGCAGCTTTCCCATGGACTCAGAGTGATTCTGGGGATGAATGCTGCAAAGGAGCCAAAGGCCATGGGGTGGACTGAAAGCTCTCAACTTACCTACATCTTCTGGTTTCAATCTGCTCGACAAAAGTTATGAATTATCTACAGGCTTTATTTAGCCATAATCTGCATTACTGCCCAGTGCCACAGTCAGGCCTTGGAGGCTCGATTTCAGAGGTTTTTAAGTATTTTTGGGGCCATATCCTGGAATGACCTTCCAAACAGGTGGCAAACAGAAAAGACTACGACATGGCCAAGAGAAGAGTTTTTTGTATTTAGAGAAAAGACAATTCAGGATTTAAAAATGAAAGCTTGTAAGTAGGTGTTTTTCGGGTGTTTCCAAGGGGATGTGCGATTTCAGTTTGTTGATCATTTGTTTTATGCTGTATTTATACTGACCAGGAAAGAATTACCATTTCCTTTTATCCTTTGATGTATACCTTGGCCTCTAGGTTGTTTATTTATTTGCATTCCTTTGAAGCAGAGTCTGGCCATGGCTAGAGACAGGTGAATGGATGCACTAATAGCTGCTTTCAGGTGTTTGCATGGCTTGTGGTCCTCATACAGCATCAAATACATGCCGTTTTGGCATCAAAATCCCATGCCCTCTTCCTCCAGGTTGCACTGGCACAGAATTTTCAATGTTTTTATTTTCTTTTTCTCTGTGTTGGATTTAAGCCCACAAACCACCTATTGTGACAAGGACTGTGGATGATGGCAATGCCTTTAGTTGACCTTTTCATTCTCTCATCACATTAATCATCATGATTCCTAGTCCCTTTCTGTTTGCCTTAAATTTGCTATAGAGTTATAAGAACTATTCAGAGTGGATTGACATACAGTTTGCCTGTAGTTTCTGAAACCACTCTATGTTTTAACACCATGAAATCTGCAGAAGAAATCCCTATCCTTTAGCAACTTCACAGTATCCCTGCAGAAAGTACAAACCTCTTCCAATTTTAATAATGGAGACTTAACCGTATTTGAAAAAAAATTGTCTGAGATTCTGGACAAGTCAAATAAGGCAGAATTAATGTGGTTTTTATTGCTACTGCTTTGGTTATCTTAAAAAAATATAACATCACTGACCTTAACAAAGACAACAGGAGTTTAGTATGAGACAGAAAATTATGAAAACCAGAAAATGTTTTGTTACCTTTTGCAATGTAAAATGTCATTAGAAGCTTCTGTATGATATTGATGGTGGGCTCCTAAAAGCCTCTACCTGGAACTGCAATAAATTCTACCCATCTTCAGGGCTGGAGCCTGCATATAGCTCTTTAGAAATTGTGAGGGGAGTATAAATACATGATTATCTCACAGAAAGGGATTCGTAGGCTCAGAAAGTTTACATTTACATTTGACAAATTCAAAAAGACTCCTGTAGCAAGGCCACAAAAAGATTCTCAAAGCTTCCAGATGCCATTTGACTGCTACAGACACAAAATTACACTTCCTATGACTGAAGCCAATAATTACATCAAGGTTGTTTATCAGCAAGAGTTAGTCAAGGTTTTTGTGAGTTTATGTCTCTGTAGCTACTAACTAACATTTAGAGAATTCATGTGGTAAGTTGCCATTAGGATTTTACTGAAAAATAAAACAAAGTCTTTAAAAAGCAAGTGCAAATAAGCATATGTATTAACATTACACTAAAAAATAAAACATGTTGCATGACAGAAGTGGGGAGTTTTAATTTCTGATAACTGAAGGAATTTGAGATTATTCCTGACAAGATTTTCTTCTTTAATAAATTCACCAGGAGTATAAATAGAGGTGACATATTGCTTCACTGAGAACTACAAAGTCCAGGTCTGTCTGATGCAGTCATTTGCAGCAGTTGTTTGCAGATGGAAAAATGTAGGAGGAAAGTGAGGAACTGCAGTCAAATCTTAATGTCTGCCCAAAGATCCAGGCTTTAAGGTTTAGGAAGTCTATTTTTAAACTTAGGTTCTTTGAAAAACCCACACTTGCAACTAATGCTTGTCATTATGGTATAATAATCTATCTTCTTGCCAGAATATTTGGGGATTATGTTTCGCAGAGAATCAGAGTTATCTGCCAGAGATTGTTCTACATGTTTGTGATCTGTTTTCTCTCTTTTCCTAGTAAAGACCACAACCTTCCATAGTTCCTAAGGCATTAAAACCAACTGTGCAAATGTCTTCTCTTCCAGATTGCTCCTGGCAGCCTGCTCAGGGAGCTTGGAGTGTCGGGACCCAGTGTCCTTCTGCTGGTGCTGCTCAAGCATCTCCTTGCTGGGCAGTTTGTTTAAGACTGGCCAAACGATCTGGGTTTAAGCAAAGCTCATTGAAAGACCGAACTAATACAATCAGCCTCAAGAGAAAACTATAGGAAAAAAGGAAAAATGCTCCCTGTTCAGGGACACTTAACTCGGTACCACTCCACAAACAATGTCACCACCAAAGACCTCTGAGCAAAGGAAATGAATCTTCATTGCACTGATTCCATGATCAGCTGCCAGTTTCAGCAAGGGCTGGATAGGAAGGTGATATTAGTGCATTACTGTTCAATGTGCTTATATATGCAATTTTATGCTGTCCTGTCAGAAGGGTGTACACCTTCTGGGATTGGTGACAGCCCTCCAAACCCTCCAGAGTAGAGAACTAAAGAGCTCTGTGAATAAAATAAGACCTGCATGTGTAATACATGATCTACATGCTGGGTTTGTATTACGACAAATGCATGATCTGCCTATTGTGTACGAAATTACTTGGAAAATTTTTCACATGCGGGCTTTAATCTGATAGCTTACACCACATCATGGGAAGTCATACATGTCTCGGCACTGAACATTTTTTATTGTGATATTCAGGTGCTTATTAGCCCTGAGGTCTCAAATCCTTTCCTTGTGGATTCTTCCAACCCCAAAGAGCCCTCCACTGTGAATCAAATACCTCATGACAATGAAGACCAGTTTTCTGTGTGTTTATTTATAGAAAGGAATTCTTGTATCACATGATTTATCTCTCTGTTATACAGGCTGACTGAGAAGGAGACTTCATGTGTAAGACAAGGAGCTCCACCAGTCAGTGTCATTTCCTTACAGCAGAGTTGTAGACAAATGCACTTTATAGCTGTGACTATAAACAACTCAAAAGGAGGATTAGAAAGAGCCAGGAGAAGTCACGTAATAAAATATAAATGAGAGAAGCAGACTGGTAAAAAGCACAACTGATATGTTCTTCCTATCTTGATAGTGTTAGTGTCCCAGATACAAATTTCTCCGTTCTTGTTTTCTCCGTTGCTTGGCATACAAAGATTTGCAACAGTGAAAGGGCAGCTAGGAAGAAAGAAGCTATATGTAGATAAGGAGAAGACTGGCATATGGTAGAAGCACGGATCTACCCCTTACCTGCTGGGAAATAAAATAAACAGAATGCATACTAAGTTTGAAACAGGGGTCAGAATCCTTCCAATTTACAAGAACCATTCCAGATTAAATGGTCTGTTCAGACTTGGAAGTTGCTCTGGATGGAAAGAACCTGATTGGCATTATTGCTACTTTTCGAAATACTGTTACTGCACTGGTTTTGAAACTCAGACAGAAAACTGTAATGGTTTGCAAAATATCCCTCAAAAATACCTTAACAAGCTAAGTGAAGTGGATTTAGCAGTGATATAAAGTCATCACAAATAGCAATTGAAAAGCTGCAGGGAAGAGAAGGTTTTCCTTGGCTTTTCAAGACCTTGTTTTAACAATGTGCTTAATAATCTGCCTACATTTAAGCATGTTGTTTAAGTGAATTGGGTCTAAATGAAATAGCTGGCAACAAACAGCAAACTGTGTTCTCAGAAATATGTCAACAGTTGTTTAAGATGGTTATTAGTCATGTCAAGGTAACTCACTGCAGTTTCCTCAATTTATTGTTTATTGTGATTTAATTCTGCAAAAGTCACTGGGCTTCCCTATCTGCTTGTCTGAAGAAGCAGTTCTCATATATTTTCATGCTCCGAGTTTTGCTTTTTTTCAAATGAAGACCGAAAACTCAAAACAACTGCAATTTCACACAGTGTTAGTACAAAACTTTATGAGACTGGGACTAAGTCTGCACTTCAGCAGTCAATTGTGGCCACATTAGGGCCATTATCAACTCAGGCAGTTACTGAAAACACTAAAATAAAGCTCCACACTACTTGTCCTGCTGATGTGTTTACCAGGCCATATTATCTCCTCTGCATGAATCCAGATATTGGGGACGCTGTTAGTGGTCATAAATAAAGAAAATCAAGAGAAGAAGAACTACCTCCTTCTTTCTATCCCACCCTCTCCCTAGCTCTCCCCCTCTGATCTTTAGTGAGCTTCTTTTAGACAGGGGTGTAAAGGCAAATTTAGTTCTTGGTTATGCTGGTGTGCATCTGATTCAACCTACTGCCATCGTGAGAGATACTCTGGTTTTACACTGTTATAGGAAATAGTAAGTTTTGGCAACAATATTTATGAAGCCTGTCCCATAGTGTAAACAGCTTGCTCTTATGCAAACAAATTACAAAATTGTGTATAGAGTAAGAGAATCCCTGCTTTTAAGCTGTCGTTTTCAGGAAAAGGAATTTAGTCATCCAACTTGGATATGTGTAATCCTCTTGAATTTTTCAAATTTACAACTTTCTATCACTGTGTAATCTTGAGTTTCCTTGTAGATAGGCTGTTCTCTCTAATTGTTTGGTTCTTGAGAATATGATTTTAAAAGATCATATTGTATCTAGTCATCTGCACCATCTGATGCAATTTAAGGGGAAAAAAAGACCATTAAATATAGTTAACACAGCTTTGTTCTGTCTTCTTGTTACTCCCCTAGAGGCAATGGAAAAGGAGCCCAGAAAACAATTTGTTTATTATAAGCAGGGCAGTCCTCTGGGGGATTCATGGAATCACGCAGTGGGAGAGGACAATCATGGCACTGAAATGGTGGGTAATTTTATTTGTTCCACTTGATGGTCACAGTGGCATCATGCTGGCCAATTACTCTTGAGTCAGCAGGTTTCAGAGGTTAAGACCCCCTTGTGGGTTGCAGCACTGCAGGCAAAGTATTCAGGCCAGATTGAAACCGTTTCAACAGCAGAGACGCCAGCCGCCTTCTCCCTTGGAGATCTCCTTTTTCAACTGTGTACGAGACATACATGTGATAAAATAGGCATGTCTCTAGCATCGAGACAGCTTAATTACTGAGAGTGGAAAAAATGCCAGCTTCAGATAAAGAAAGGAAGAAAATCAGCCAGAGGGACAGGCTACACTGAGGAGGCATGAAACGAACAAATATTGCAAATTTCAACTGCAGGTTCCAAAGGAAAGATCATGTCTGGGAATAATCCTCATGCCAATAGTCTACTAGTGTTTCAAGGCTGCTGAACCTTTAACAATGTCATCACATTTTTCTCCAGTGGAAATGTTTTAAGCCACTTCTTCAATGATCTGTAATTCTAAGGGGAAAAACAGCAGCAAAGCATTTGCTTTACCAGTAGAACCTGCCACAAGCGATTGGGCAGAGACGGATATGAAATCCAAGCTAGCAGAAATAATGTGTGTGAGTGCGTGTGTGTGAGGGAATTGGGCAGGAGAGTTGTCCAGAACAGGCTGAAATTGTTCCATTAGGCTTAGATGAAATTCATTAAGTGACTCACATTTCATTTGGATTGAGGTATGGGAAGCAAGGAAGTGGCATTTTATCCTCTTAATGATAATACTACTGTTATGATCTCAGAAACAGGGGAGGCTATTCTCAGGCTTAAGCTCTGTTGTGTATGTGACATTTCAGGTTTAAAACATCTCAAGTGTATATTTCCTGTCAAAAATATTATGCAGTGAAAGCTATTCAATTTCTGAAGGTTTCACTGGAGAGTTAAGATCCATGCTTTAAAGTTTTTTTGGCTAGTATCATACCAGTTTGCTGTTTCTGGAAAACATCTCAAGAATCTCAGAACCAAGACATAGATGTATTATTATGATTAATAGTGGTGTTAATTCATCCAGAGCCTGTTCTTGAGAGACAGAAAGGATCAGTGGGACTCAAAACTCTGATGTCTTGCTTAGAATAACTGGATACAATGACCTGTTAAACTTCATATAAATGTTAGGTTGTTTGAATTTGCAGAAGACATTGGGATGCAGTGATGAAGTGGAATGAAACAAAATGTATATAATCAGGGTTTTATTTTTTAGTAATTTTATTATTAAGAGTAATTTTTCTTCTTCAAGTTATAAGCAGGTTATAAGGAAACTTTGAATATGACAAATTCTGCAACTAACTTTTTAAGATCAAAAAGGATCTGAAAAATGCTGGAGCATAGCTTTCTTTGGAAGTGATGTCCCAGGGAAAGGAAGAATCCAAAGCAGGAAGTTTTTCTCATCCTTTTTATTCCTCTAGCACCACTTTATATGACACAAACACTGGAAAAGTCTCACAATGGAAAGTTCTCACTTTATGGCTGCATCTAGCCATGCGACTGGGCATCAAAAGCCGAGCAAAGCACAACTAAAGCTGTTGTAGATAAGGTACATTTTACACGGCATCGATTTGATCAGTAGCTGAAAGTTAAACACATACTTTCTTAAGCTGCTTTGGTAAGCTCTAGTTACTGTGAATGTGCCCTCATTACAGATGTCTAATGAATAAAGGGTGTGGGAGACTTCATTAAAAATTAGAAGAAAATAATTTTAAGATCTTATCAATGACCTTCTTAAGAGGCTTGAAATCTTATTTGAAATTTCACAATACAAAACAGAACTTAGGAGAAAGATGAAAACCAGCCTTGGTCAGTTGAGTTTGCCTGAGCTACACATTCGATACTCCTGCACAAACAGCTGGAAATTAGCCCCTGTGCGATGTATGTAGAGGTAATAAGTCTGTGTCATTCAGAGATAGTACTACACTGAGCTGCATCTAAAACACTACTTGATCTTCCAGATTTTGCTGGTGTCTGTTTGACAATCCTGTAATGCATACCAGGAAAGATGGTAGACAAAAATCAAACTGGACTGAAGAAAGAGCTCTGGGAGGAGGAAAACTATGAGGAAATATATATTTACTCTTTCTACTGACATTAATAAAATACTAAATAAGAATACATACTTTTCATTCTTCAGACTAGTGGAATAAGTGATAACGATAAGAACAATCTAATTTTGTTGGTTTAATTAAATATACTGTTTCATTAAATATATATGGTTTACATCTCATGTTTGAGAGATGATCATCAGTAATGGTACAGAGCCTGTTGTGCTTTGGATGCTCTGAGAAAAATAAGGCATGATTATTTGTAAATAATCAAGTTCATTTTGATGGCCAGTAATTTCCACTTTGGTTGAGGAAGCTCTCTTTATGAGATAAAAGACCTGAAGGAATAAATGATACATGTGGCAAATTTGTAAATCAATAAAAGAATGAACTATGACTTCTTGATGCTTGGAAACATATTCTGCTTCACTGAAATAGGCTTAAATAGATTGTGCAAATTAAAGGAGAAAATGAACGGTGGACATGCCTAATTTACCCAAATCGGGATATGAAACTTCACTCGTCTCTCATACATCATAACCCCAAATAAATAATACATTTTAACATACTTCTAATTATATGAACCTGTATTTAAACATACTTGCTGTCTGTTCCCAATGTTTATTTAGCAATTTTTACCTAATATTATGATTTTTCCAGGGTCTGGAAGATTGTATGATAAGATGTCAATGAGAAATAGAAAGAAAAAAATGCAATAATTTTTGGGATTTCCAATCTTGTCATAGACACTTCTCACTAAAGATTCTCTAAGATTTTGTAATTTGCTTCACCAAAATAAAATAACATCTGTTGTAATTAAATACACCAAGAATAATTCAGGGAGCCATGAAGGTATGTTTCATAAATGTCTGTCCAAAAGTAATATATTTTTTTTTAATGATATACTGTACAAATTATTTGGGCAAAATCTGTCATGCATAAGAGACATTTCAGCCCCTAGGTATACTCATGAATATGCAGAAACAACCTCAGGTGTGGAGAGTCTCAGCACTTTTGCATAAACATGTGTCCTTGTGTATGGATCTTCATTTATGTACAGGTATAGATTGATAAAGATCTACTGAACTAAATGCTTCAAGGGAAAATAATTCAGGACTTCTTGAAACTTCGGTAATCTCAGTTGGAAGACTTATTTCTGAGGCTTCTCAAAGTCAGGTTGGTAACATAGGGAATTAGTCAATCTACTATACATCTCAGGCAAATTTGCACCTAGTCCCCTCAGTAAAAGGGGACTTTATGAGGGACTTCACCACTGTAATAATAAAAAGAATAGGAAATCTTGCCTTTGTGAATAGCTGCCAAAGGAGAAAATACATGATTAGTCATTGCTGAAATGCCTCTTCATGTGAGGGGAAAGCACATGATTTCACATCCCAGTCACACTGCTGCCACACACATCCATCAATTTTGTTGTACCTCCACAGAGTGAAAACAAGGCCAGAATTTAGAATGGTTCAGTAACTGGAATTAAGACCGTAACTGAATTTGTAGTTTCATGGCTAAAACAATAAATACATTTCATCAGTCTGATACAAAAGAATTTAATTTTTCTCTAGGGCTTTTTGTTCACATGAAAATATGAAACCCCCTTAATTTCCATTTTGTTTTATTTTATTTTTTTTTTAACTATAGAATTGCAGAATTCCTGTGATTACAAGGCATTTCTGGAGACTGCCTCACTGAACCCCCCTCTCAAGCATGGTCCACTAGACTAGGATGCCTGGGATCATATCCAATCAGGTTTTGAATATCTCCAGGGATGGAGATTTCACAGCCTCTCTGAGGAAACAGTTCCACTGCAAGTGTTGCATTTAAGTCATATCTTTGGAGCTGCCTGCAATAAAAGGTAAGGAGGTGTAAGACAGTATTCATAGGAGTTTAGAAAGAAGTCATCCTCCTGCACTTATTCACTCCCTGCTGTGAGCATACGCGTGTGATTACGGAACTTCCTGGACTAGGCATCACTCCACCTGGTAGGATTTGAATCAGTGTTCCACATACAAGTGGTCCAACAACCAATCTGCAAGTTATCCATGTGTAAAAATTAAAAAGAGGAAGATGGACTATGAGTCATAGCACACCAGCCTGGGCACAGTCCAGGGAGGAGGATTCAAGACTGCATTCTACCTGACAGGGGAGTTTAGAACTGAATTTAGAGCACAGTCTCCTTGATGACATTTTCCAACCTTGCTACTCAAGTCAGCATGCACAAGGCCAGACTTTAGATAGGCCGGCATTTAACTGTGCATTTTTCCTGAAAGCTTCTGAAACCCTGTCCCTTTTAAAATAGCAGTACACGGGTGGAAAGCTTTTGTTGTTGAGCCACTGGCTGAAATTCTGTTCAGCTCTTCTGTCCTATGGGTTTTCCATGTAAGCTTTGCAGCATGACAGCTACCTGTGCAACAAAGCAGTCTGATGGATAAGCCACAGGGACAGACACAGATCTCCTACTGTCCTTTCCTTTCTCTGAAACAAATGTGATGTGTTGCAGACTGCACCATTTCCACAGTGCCGTTGGAAAGTACCGTCTCAGTGGAAATATTTTTGGTCTATTTCTTGGCCTATAGGAAGTAGGTATAATATTAATAAAATCTGGAGTACAATGGCTCCAACCAGACTCTGGAGCAAATTCACACACTGGAGAGTTGTCTCCTGCTGCAGGAAAGGAGACCAGCTGAAACACACCTTGTCTACATGCCTGAGCTTCCCTCTGTAGGAAAGTGAGGTTGCTCACTAATGTTCTGCCCTGACATATGATAAGAATTCAACCAGATATGTACCTAGGAACTAGGTCTGTGGGGCACACTGGGAAATGCATCTACCCTATCCTGTCAGTAGAACCATGAGAACTAGCTTTCCTGCTACCCATTGGCCCCTGACCTTTTTAGCATTTGTCTGCCATGTTCTGCAGGCATTACTTAGTGGGGAGTCAAAAAAGAGAAGACTGTGTCTATTCACTGGAACCTGGTGCTTTGAATACTCCAGCATAAAACTAGCTCTGCGCTTGAGAGCTGAACAGTGATTGTGTGCTGTATGGGGTGAAAGGTTATAAACCACAGCTCCTGGGCTGGAGTGTGAAGGAAGGAGAATTGGATTTGTGCTGTATGTCCTCTGAATGTGTAGGCAGAGTCTTCTCTCTCACCCTCATCTCTTAGAAAGTGGAATTCTCTCCTGCACTGCACAGCTCATACAGATTCCCTTTTTTCAAAGCATCTATGTAGAAGTAGGATTGTTATATTGTCTCTGATTTTCCAGAAGATTTCCAAATGTATAGAAAATGCAAAACTCTAAAATGTCATGTGATTTTATGTGCAGATTGAGCATTTGTCTTTATGAAATAGGTCGAATGTGATGCTGTGAGTGCTCTGCGCAGCTCTATTGCTCACACTTGGTAAGATCAGTGTTTCCTGAAGGCCTCAGATTTCCTGAACACACATGATATATTAAAGTGCACGGGAAGATACCCAGCTTTTTATGATGCTCTGCTGAGCTGTCTGAATATATATGAGAAATCAAAATCCAAAACCTAAGTTGTGTCCCAACCTAATTTTTGCTAGAGAAAAAGGATGATGCATGTGTGTGATAAACCTACACAGGGACATGGTACTCAAGTGCTGTCCCTAAAGAGTCAGGGAAAAGCCTGAGTAAAGAACACAAAGTGTCTGTATTCCATAAGCATAAAGAAGATTTCTTGACTAATTTGGTAACTATGTGCCGGTGTATTTGCTACTGAGTTCAGGAAGCCAATCCACAGACAGGTTCATTTTGCCATGCATTTTATGAGGCTCAAAAGCAGGAACTGAATGAAAGGATGGTGGAAACAACAGTATTTTTCTGGTGTTGAGCATCTCAGAAAGATTCCAAGGAGAAGCCGCTCCCAGTGAAGTTTTTCTGTTTTTACAATGTAATCCAGTAGGATGCAAAAGACTGTTGCTGCTTGCCACACCAAAATAAAGATCTTCGCTATGATGTTCTCCCATGCTTTCCTTCCATGCTTTGGTCAGCTGAAGAACTGATTACTCCGCTAACATTTATCATCTCCTTGAGGACTGTTCCTATTGAAGCCTTTCTGAGTGAAGCAGTGTCAATATTTCTCTTTGAGACTTGTCTGCCTTTGCAGTCTTTTGTTGTGCTGCTTGAAGGTGACTATAAGTCTACTGGTTACACTTGACTGCTGTCAAAGCTCTGTTTTTTCTAAGTAACTAGAGGAACAAGAGACTCACTGTAGGGTTTTTTTTAATGAAAGTTAAGATTCTGGAATAAAGATGAGAATGGGAATGTGCCACATATTAATAGTACTGCTCAAAAAAATAAAGTATCATTAGAGTGTCATTTAATTCTATCTCTGTTTATGTGCAGAAAACGTTTCCATGTATATGTTTCTATATATATATATTCATGTATGTATGCATACATACATATCTATATGTTTAAAAGGACTTGTTCAAATTTAAAAAATGGGAAATGTAACATAGTTGGAACAGATGAAAACAGAAGAGTTTTAGTGGACCAGAAAACATACTCCACTGTTAAGGATTTTTTGTTTTTAATTCAGTCCTACCATAAAGTAATTTATTACCCATTGCTTGTTTTTCTAGAAAGGCCAGTGCAGCACCGTTTGCTGGCTGATTGACAATGTAACTCCCTTTTTACAACTTGTAATTTAAACAGGAAAGCTGCCATTCACATCAGTTAAGAAGTCTACATTTTAGATTATCTGGAAAGGTTCATCTTTGGCATAAGTAAATGGGAGGTTCAAATGGCTAGAACTAAAATGCGGCATTCCTAGCTCAGCATAGTCCAAAGTTCTAAATCAGAAGGAGTAATTAAAAAAATGCATTTCACTTCAGCTCTACATTTCCACCAACTTATTAATTTATCCCCCAAAGAGCAATAGAAATTATCATTTTACATTCCTCAGCAGAAACTGTAATGGTTCAGACACTGCAAGCCAGGCTTGTCAGGTGACCATACATTGAAATCTGCAGCTACTCAGTACTGGTCCAACCAGGAAAGGTCACAGCAAACCTGCTGAAGTATTACCAAGGTGTTACAAGACATGGACATTATTCATCCTCACTAAAAACAGGCAAGGAGAAAGTGTGTTATCGACATTATTCTCACAATAAATGCAAAACAGAGCACTATACCAACTACTAAGAGAAAAAATAACCCTATCCCAGATGAAATCAGGACAAAAAGATGAATAGAAAAAGCTTCTCAAATAAATCATGAGCTCAGATTTATACCATGTCTGCAGCTATCTGAAAAATTGAAGAATTATATTTTCAAAAATCACTTGTACTTGGTATGAATAATGTCTATATTGTGCATTCTTTCCATGAGTACATAACAAAAAAACAAGGAGAAAGCTGTTAAAAGAGCTATAAACTTACCACAGGAGCTCAGAATTGCAACCTCATCATTGTTAGCACAGCAGTCTGACATACAAACTGTAGCAGTGCAGGAAAAGGCAAGAGCTCATCACAGATAATTCTGATTCCTCTTCAGCCTGGGTGATTATAGAGCAAGAAAAAAGGATTTATTAAAAGAAAGGACCCATAGAGCTCCAAATAGGTCAGCGTTTTAGAATGAACAAGATGCTTAGGCTTACATACTTCTGGCTAAGCTTCATTTTTAACACTATGAATCTAAACAAATACATGTAGTATAGTACATGGGATCACACTGCAGCAAATCATTATTGAAAATTGCCATTTCTATTAGTGAATGTCCATATAGATTCAAAGCCTTTTGACAGGGGTGAATGCAAAGTTCACTGTGAGAAAATCACTGTATGGGACAAATCCCAGGATACCCTGTACATAGAATTATCTCCACTAGAATTCCAGACATGGACATAAAAACCGGGAGCATACTATCATGATTTTCAAAATAACTC
>VWZG01006212.1:123923-134050 GCA_013396735.1 Grallaria varia | reverse complement strand
TAAATTTTGGCTTCGAATTTTCCATACATTCTCTTACACTTTTTTCCCCTCTCTTAATTATGCAGTTTTAAAGCATTTCAGATCATTAATGAAGGCCTTGGCTTCTAATAAAATAAAAAACACAGCAATGAATAATATTAGACATTTACTAAGGTAAACTTGGAATACTTTTTAAGGCACCTGAGATAAATGGTGTCTAGTAAAATTCACTTGGGTAGTATTTTTAATAAAATTTCCATTTAAAATACTGTTTCTTTGGTTGAAATGGCATGGCAGGAATGTATTGTTAACTTTGCAGCCTTTTCTAAGCAAGAAAAGACAACATACATTTGGCTTCATTTATATAAAAAGCTGATAATTCTTCTTCCTTTAGATTACTTGAAATGTCATGCATGGCATCTTCCCCCATATTTCCGAATTCACTCTTAAGATTGCAAATGTATGGCTGAACAGAAACTACTTAAAGCTCATTTCTACTGACATTCTAAGTTCTTCCACTAGTTTATTTGTTTGCTTATGTGGTGGTGTTTAGTCTGTTGATGTGGGTTTTTTTTGTTTGGTGGGGTTTTTTTGTTCGGTTTTTTCTGCCCTTTTTTTTTTTTTTTTAACTGAAGAGTAGATGAGGAAATGCCTTTGGATTTCCACTTATCATTTGGAACAGGAGCGAAGAAATGCATTGAGTCCAGGTAAACATTGACTGCATGACTCAGTGTGCTACACAGCAGCCAGATTCCTCGTGTTTGTGCAGAAGAGACATTCTGGAGAAAGTTTTGGAGCAATTTTTGCACTGGTATTTCTTCACATCTGAGTGGGTCTGCAGATGAGCCCTCAGATTGGATCTGTCTGCAAAAGCCCTGTTGCAGTGAGGACAGGAAAACGGCTTCTCTCCTACAAAGGAAACATCAAGAGAAAATAGGATAGAGCTTTTTTAGAAATGTACATGTTTAGGACAGGTAAAATCTGCCTTTATCCTAAGAAACAAATGAACAAACAGAATGACTTGTTACAATAAAAGAATGTGTAATGAAAGGTTAATCAGGCCACAGATACAGCAGCTTTCTGCACTGCTGGCTGTATTTGCAGAACTCCAGTCTACTCAGAATATGCTGCTAAGTGCAGTCTCTCTGACACCTTCTGCATCTACAGGTGCAGGCAGTACTTTTAGACTGGGCTCCTCCCAGCATTTTCAAATATTTTCATAGAACTTTTTCTGCTTAGCACTGCGTGAATTACTGGGAAATAAGGCCTTTGACTGAAAAGCAGTAAACAGCTGTACAGACATTACATTGTACCCAGTGTTATGCTCAAAACCCAGTTTTTGGCTCAACAGAAAAAAACCAACCACTTTACTCATGATGTGTTTCCAATTCTTAAGGACTTAGTGCATGCAAAACTTGTCAGCTGCTTAAGGAGTCAGAAAGCAGACCCTCATGCATTGCCTTTCTGGTTTCTGCTGCCTGATTTCAGAGTCAGCTGGAGCCTTCTTAGAGTTAGCAGTCTCCAAAGCCTGAAAGTTAACATAAAATCCATAAACCAAAACCTTCAGCTAGTGGAAATAGGCTAAACTATCCTAAAATTATCAGGAGAGCTATGCTGATTTATGCCAGTACTGGTCCGCAGTTACGAGACCAAGCTACACTCCACTCCCACAAGGGAGAATTTAGCCTTTTCATGATTTATTTGCAATTCTGCGGGTGCATTTCAAGGTTGGTTAAGAAACACTGCTGTTTTTTCCACCTGTGGAGAAAAATAGCAAAAAGGCATCCTGATGTTATAGCAACAAGAAAATAAAAATGCAATGTTTGTTCTTACCAGTGTGAGTTCTAATGTGTCCTTGAAGTAGCCAGGGTCTAGAGAAAGCCTTTCCACAGATCTTGCAGACACAAGGTAGTGTGTGGGTCCTGATGTGCATCTTAAGTGCTCCCAGGCTGACATACTCCTTGTCACAGTATTTGCAGCTGAATGATTTCCTAGACTGGGCATCACAGTGCAGCTGCTTATGTTTGGCCAACCCAGAGAAAGTTGAATAGGTCTTGTTGCATAAACTGCACTGAAACTTTTCAGCTTCGATTGCATGAGGGTCTGAAAGCTTTGACTGGATTCTCTCTTCTTCATCGCTAATTGGACTTTCTGAGCCACTGTGATCTTTGGAGGAGGTGTCAGAAGGTGGAGGTGGGCTGACTCTTCCCAAAGATGAGGGGTATCCAGAAAGCGGAGAGAGGTCACTGGGTAATGGAGATGGTAGCAGCCCAGTTGTAGTCCACACAGTAATGGGATTGTAAGCTACCGAGCTCAGGATCTCTGGCTGTGGTATGATAGGGACTGAATAGCTTTCGTACAGGTATGGGGATATAATCACTGGAGAAAGAAGAATGTTTTAAGGTAAGAGAACTGAAAAGTATTTCAAAAGGCAGCAAAATTAACATTTTGAGGATTAAAAGCTTCATAAATTAAACCCTTACTAGGGTAATCTGAATAGAAGGGCAATTACGGAAATACTGCTTCATACATATATTCTGATGGGTAGAGACCGTGCCCTTGAACAGGCAAATTGCAGTTGGAGAGTCTCTTCAAGGCAGCATGCTGCTTCTAAATCTATGC
The DNA here is from genome assembly GCA_013396735.1 of Grallaria varia. Taxonomy (NCBI): domain Eukaryota; kingdom Metazoa; phylum Chordata; class Aves; order Passeriformes; family Formicariidae; genus Grallaria; species Grallaria varia. The sequence continues at coordinate 131,449 of VWZG01006212.1, read as the reverse complement.
AGCGTGACAATGAAACAGTGAAACTTCCTGAAGGATTTGTATAAAAGTTTCAATCTCACCACCAGCAGATACAGAACAGGAAAACTCCAAATCCCCTCTAAGTAACTTGAGTTCAAGTGGATGAGCAAACTTTTATGATTCATTCTGGTCAGCACTGACATATTACTCCTCGTGAGCAAGAGAAAAGAGAGCAAGCAGTGAACTAACCCGTCCCCTCCAGACTGCAGAGCAATCCCACCCCTCCTCAGCACTGCCACGCAACAACCGCAGCCTCAGAAGACACGCAGTGGTACTAGATTTCATTTTGTTACCTGTATGAGTGTCCAGCTCGCTGTAATTCGGCTTCTTAGATGAATTGAAATGTTTCTTGACCAGGAAGGAGCGTGGCATTTTGGATGTAGGGTTTCTGCGTCTTCCAGGCTCTCTTTCCGTGCGGGTGGGTGCAGCTGTCCCGGACGGCGCGCAGCACACAGGCACACGCTGTATTTTTGCGGGCGCATCGGTCCCGGTCCCGGTCCCGCTCCTGGTCCTGGTCCTGGTCCCTACGGCGCTGCCGGCCCCACGCAGCCCATCCACTCCCGCTTGTGCAGTGGCAGTGCCGAGGCGCCTTGAAAAGTGCTGTAAATACCCACGAGTCAGGTGCAGGGGGGAAGGGTTTTCCGCTCCTCCAATCACTTCGGGATCTTCTCAAGCACTTTTCCAAAGAGGCTGTTTTTCTGGGAGGGCTCTGGGGCTGCTGGCTGAGGGATCCAATCCCATTCGAAGGGTTGGTTCAGGTTTCAGCTCCTCCCGCTGGAGACAGCTGTGAACGGGGGAATGAGCTCTTACGGAGCGCCTTTCCCTGCTCCGAAGTGGGGGGATGTGACTCTGTAGAAGTGCAGCCTAGAAAAATGTGTTGGTCAAAGTGCTTGAAAATAAAGGTCAGTTTACTGATTCAGCTGATTTTTATTTTTTTTTTTTACTTGCTGTATGATGTAGACCTGGATAAGACACAGGCGCTGAAACTTTTCCCTCTCCCTCCTCTTTTTTCTTTTTTTCCTTCCCCCCACTTATTTTTGTTATATTTTTAATTTATGTTTTCCTTCCCCCACCTTTCTTCCCTTTTTTTTTAAATTTCTTTCTTTCTTTCTTTTTTTTTTTTTTTTTAAACAAGTCTGGTTTCCAGATGTTTGATACAAGAATTACAATGGAACAAACTGTTCATTGGGGCAGAAGGGGGACACACACATGACACATTACAAGATAACAAGTTGGCTGGCAGAGCTAATGGAAGCCTTTGAACTGACTGGGTGCCTGCTCCATTTGGGAGCTGCCTTTGAATAGTTGCTTTTAGGAAAGGCTGGAGACAGGCAGCCAGCCTTTCCTAACTTGCACCCTTCCAGGCAGAAGGACCAGACAGATACTGTAAATGAGTTTAAGGAGAGGGAGAAGCTCTGTAAAAGATTACATTTCAGAGCAGGGTGATAGGTTTTATATAATATGCATACTGCTTTAGATTGTTCATATGAAGAATACTTTCTCTTTTACTTTAAAAATCTGGAGAATGCAAAACCTCAACTTTTCCTTCCTTGAGAGTAGTTATGTCACTCTTTTGCCTATCCTCTTAGGACACTGCCAAGGAAATTTTCCTAATTATCCAAAGCAGTTAAAAGATGTGCAGATAAGCAAACCCACCAAAATTATAGACTGGGTAATTTAATGTCTCTTAAATGTCCTTCTCCATTAGTATATTTAGGACCTCTTGATTTCCTATGAAGGTATAATCTGTGTTGTGTATTTCATTTAAGATGAAAGCCGCTTAAATGTGCCACAGAGTTTTCTGGTTATCTAGATTGATTAAGAGGAGATATTTAGTCACAGATAGGTTTTTTAATTTTGAAATATTTGCATTCTGGAAATATGGACAGCTGAATGCTGGTAAATTTCTAACACAAATTACACTCTGATTGACTCTTGGTCTGCCCTCCCCACCCCTTCTCCCCTCCTTGTCTATTAAGTACACCTGCCTGGGCACATACCGGTATGCGGAGCTGGTGTGACGTTAGGGCTCTCTTCTGTTGGGAGGAGGCAAGGAGGGGTGTTTTACAGAGACCACCCCTCGCCCATTTTTGCAGCAGGTGTTGGAGTAGATGTGAAGAAAAAAAAAAAAGCCCTATGGGTCTGTTAAGACATGCAAGAACAAAGTGCTTTGTCAAGCTGCATGACTTCTTAATCTTGGAGAATGCCAAAACAAGTGCAAGGAAAGTTAGCCATTTTCAAGAACTGATTAAAAAGATTCATCTGTTCAGCATCTAACTCTGGTATCTGTTAGTGAAAGGTGTCATATGGATTTCCAAATGGTGGGGAACATACCCAGGCTATGGGAGGAATGGGAGAGTGGCAAGAAAAGGGACTTCCCAGATACCTGCTTTGCAGCTGGGGCAAAAGGAACAAAGGTGGCTTTTCTCAGAAGGGAGAGCAGTGTTGCAGATACAAGCTGCTATTTTCCTCAACTCCACAGAAATGAAGAAATCCACAAAGCATTTTTAGAAGGTTGCATTTGTGGTTCTGCTTCCCTCTCAGCTCTGTTCCATCTGAGAAGTCCCTGTCCCCTGCCAACTCTGGGAAAGCATTGCCTTTCAGGATGTGAGGCATTAGTCTGTATCTAAATAGTCTGTTACATGAGCTGTGATTCAGACTTTGAGCTGGTTTAAGTTTGTGTGTTGAAATGAATGGAGACATGCAGATTTTCACTGGCTCAGAATCTGTTCTTTTGTATGTTTTTTAAAAGTAAAGGGTCTGATTCACCGTTGAGGTACTCCCTCTCGGGGCATTTTCTCCAACATTACACTGGAGTGATGCAGTTTAAATTAATTGCACTTATATAAATCACAGGAGCTTAAGCAGTTAGCCCACTGGCTGAGCTGATTGAAGGATGTTAGGAATTGGATAGAAGGCATGTTATTACATGGTCCTGAAAGGATATTAGCAGCACATACTACCTGAGTGAGGTCTGCTGTCAAAAAAAGGGAGAGTCTGCATGAGGAGTGGATGAGTCAAAGTAAACAGGTGTTCTGGGTGTTTATGGCAAATGTGGAGGAGAGGGCACTTAGATGTGGCATCCATCCCCGTGCAGGGAAGGCAACATAAACGTCGAGTGCAAAAGATAGAAGGTTTCCTCTCCTTGGACGAGCCAGGGAGGTATAGAAAGTGGCAGGTGGCTCTGATGGTCCTGCTGCCTGCAGGCAAAAAATCAGGCCTGAAGCTTCCCTCTCACATTTTACAAGTAGTTGGTCTTTTAGGGATTCTTTTAGTTTTTACTTTGAAAGCTCGTGTTAAGCTGTCTTGTGAATGCCACTGTGCTGCTAATTGCTGCTCTGCAAAGTGTGTAGGAAATGATCCAAGCAATACTGCTGCCTGAAACATCGGCATGTGCTTTGCAGCAACTAAATGATTAGGACCAGAGTTTCAACCATGCGGCAGAAACGGCCTTTTTTTTTTTTTTTTTTCTTTTTTCTTTTTACCATCAGGCCACTTGTTCATGTGCGTAGATAACAAACTGTGAGCCTCACTTTAATCTCCCCATTTCTGACAGCTTCACCAAATCCCTTTTCTTGTCAGGCTTTCTGGGTAGGGCAGCAACTTCATTACTCAGCTTTCTGGAAATGGAAGGGTGCCAGAACTATGTTTATTATCAAAGAGGGAAGAAGGACCCAAGCTAAACCATCGGCAGCTTAATTCTTCTCATGACAGCATTTATGTCCTTACCAAGCATGAATAGCAAGCAAGAGAGTGGATCAGATGTTAAATATCTGGATAAACAACAGCAGAATCAAGAAAAGTAGTTTCAGAATATTAGATGAGGTTTGTTGGATCACTGTTCCCATATTTATCAGGCAGCACACTTAATCACATTTTGACTGCCACGTAGTCCACAGAAGGCAGCACAGTGAGGTTTGGAAGAGCCCCCAGGAGGCACTGAGCCCAGCGGAGCATACCAAAAATAGCTATGGAGGTTTATTGATGCAGGTGACGACTTCATCTTGGAAGAGGCAAAAGCACAAGTAGCTCACACCTACAGTGTGGCTCTTGCAATTCATAAGCCTCCCACATTTCAAAGGAGAGTGTGAAATGGTTAATATGAGAGAAAAAGAAAAGAAAAGATGTAGAACATAGCAACTCAGCTTCAATATTACCTCATGCTGTCATATTTCCCCTTTAGTGCGAGCTGATAAATCCTGGAAAGTAAAGACATGGTGTAACTTTCAGAAGCAGGAAAGGTTCAGTAGCATTAGAAGCTGAGGAGTACCTCGACTGTGATTAGATTGGATGTTAGAGAGAAATTAGCCCCAAATTAAGAGAGTAGAGAAAAAAAATTAGGCAATGGTATTTCTTTCTATTACCCCAACATATATACCTTACTAAATTTTAAAACACATTTTCAGAATACCTTTTCTTTATTGTTTTGCTCATCCTTCCAAATGCTGACCTGAACTAGCAGCAGAAATGGCAGAAAATTTAAAAGGGTGTTATGAAATCATGTCAAGCTCTAGTCTTGTAGGCTCTAAATTCTATAGGCCGTGATAAATCTGTGCATTTTGGAAAGTTCTTCTCAGTCAAGTAAAAAAATTCCACATTTTGAATGGTTTGCACCAATAGATACACTTTTTTTTTTTTCTAAAATCAGTAATTTTGCCAGAGTTAAGGTCTGTTTGAGAGATGGTGATTGAATGGCAAAAGTCTGGTTCAGTCTGAACTTTCCAATAAGTTAAGGCTTTTTGAAGTGGATCTCTTAGAGAACTAAGCCCATCTATATTTCATATATATATCTAGCTGAAAATAGTATTCTTTACAAATAAACTTGCATTTATTAATAGATGCAAATTGGTTCCTTTTGAATCAAGCAGCTCAAACAGTCCTGGCTTCTGTGTGCTCTCTCCTTCCCACCTGTCTAGTTTCACTGACTTAACAGGGGTCAATTTAAAGTCAAATTAGCCCATAACGAAGGAACCTGGTCATAGTTCAATTTTTCTACATTGTTTTTACATGAAGCTATTTTAACAATGGGCTAAATTCCCCTGTCATTCCCATCTGTAATATCTCCACTGGCTCCAGCTGAGCTGTTTCACATTTACTCAAGCAGAACTGAGATGCGATTCTAGTCCAATAAATACAACTCTGTTTATGCGTGTAGTACTGTGACAAGTATTCTTTAAACAAAAGAGTGTTACATCCCAGTTCAACTGGAAAGCAATGCTCATCCTCCAGTATGCCACTGCATTCATTATTCAGACGAGGAAGAAAAGTTTTGAAAACGCTGACCTTGGGATCCAGGAAGCGAAGCGAGGGCTTGCACAGCGTTCTGTGGTTGGAAGGAGCCACCTGCTGGGCACAGCCACCGCCGCGAGGGAGACAGAGAGAGAGAAAGAGAGAGACGGCCCGCGGAGCCAGGACCGGCCCGGCCACCCCACCGTGTGGCCAGCCCGGGACATGGGGATGCTGCGGGCACCGCGAGGGGCAGCCGCCCTGCGCACTGCTGGGGGCTCCGGGGAAGAGAAAGCCCGGGCGTCAGCAGAGGCAACGAAGCGGCTGAATCGCTTCCCCAATTTTGTAATGTGGCTGACATCTATAGTGCGCACTTTCATCATTAATTTTCGTTGCCTAGAGTAGTGAGACACGAAGGCATTGTACAAGATTTCCAGTTTGTGTGTGTGTGTGTGCGTGCGCACCCAACAGAGATCATAGAATGGTTTGTGTTGGAAGGGGCCTTAAAGATCATCTAGTTCGAACCCCCCTGCCATAGGCAGGGACACCTTGCACTAGATTAAGCTGCTCGCAGCCCCATCCAACCTGGCCTTGAACATTTCCAGGGAGGGGGCATCCACAGCCTTGCTGGGCAACCTGTTCTATATTATATTTGTATTGCAATCCAAACCTACTCTCTTCCAGCTGGAGACCATTTCCTCCCTTGCCCTATCACTACACGCCCCTTCAAAAGCTCCCTCTCTTTGCAGGTTTTCTTTAGGCACCGGAAGGCTAAGGTCTGCACAGGGCCTCCTCTATATACTTATTTGTCATGTACTGTACATACCTTATTGCAGGCTACAACTTCCTTGTGTGGGAAAGCAGAGGGGCAGGCACCGATCTCTTCTCTCTCATGACCAGTGACAGACCCAAAGGGAATGGTACAAAGCTGTGACAGAGGAGGTTTAGGTCAGACATTATGAAAAGGTTTTTCCCCTGGTGGGTGGTTGGGCACTGGAACAGGCTACTCGGGGAAGTGATCACAGCCCCAAGCCTGCCGGAGTTCAAGAAACATTTGGACAATGCTCTCAGGTACATGTTGTAATTCTTGGAGCTGTCCTGTGTAGCATAGAATTAGTATTTCTGTTTCAGTGCAGCACAGTTAGTATCCCTGTTTCAGTACCCAGTCATCATTTTACTGTGTCAACGGTAGGTGAGTGCTGCTGGGTTTTCTTCAGTCACCCCTCAGTTTCATCCCAAGGCCTAAGGACCTTCTGTAATCTCTGGTGCTCAAAATGAGAGTAGTGCTACAAAACTGGTTCACCACCGGTATTGCCTATTCTTCATTCCCTCATTTAACTTTATGTATTACTTGAACACTAGATTCCTTTCTCAAGATCCATTTGGAAGTTCCCAGGACCCCAGATACTTCTGATAGTGAAGATCTCCTTTCTCCTGAGAGCCAGCTTCTTTGCATTCAGACTAGTACTCTGCTTTTGGCTCTGTTAAGCTTGATAAAGACATCCTGCGGTATCTTCTGCTATCGCCTTAGACAACAACTGTTGCCAGCTGCAGGCCTGATGTCTGAAAGTCCTGTTTTGTCTTTATCTGTTATCACTGGAATAGCTTTGAGGGCAGCATGATGTCTGGAACCTTTTTTTTTTTTTCCAGTGGTACCTGGCAAAAGGCGTAGCACAGACTGTAAGGGACTGGGTGATTCAGAATGCCAGAAACTATTTTCAACATTGCGACCAGAGACCTTTTTAGTCCCAGACAAATCAAGCAGTATATCTGCAGGATTACCACACAGTGACTCTTTTGCAGGGCTCTGTTCCCTGACGGGAGGTTTCCCAAACATCCGAGACATTTTTGAGGGCTTTTCACCACCGTAAAAATGCTAAAGGCTGCAAAAATGAAAAGACACAGCCACCAACTCTGTTTTCCATGGCTTTGAGGGTGTATGTCCTTTCTGCTCTTCCCACTTCCTTCCTTAGTAACTCCACCAGACCTGAGGGATGTCTCTTCTTTGAGTTTCTTACTAGCTCTTGTGAGAACCTTCATCTGACTACAGCATGTGCTAGAGGAGTCACTGTCCTTAGAGTACGTCTGTTAGGCTGCTAGAGAGGACACCAAGTGACTTATCTTTTCCTTTCATGGTGTGGACCATCAGATACAGTATTTCAACCAAACTCCTGGCTTGCTTTAGTAATGTTCTCTGGCAATGGGGCTGTGTTTGCATCAACTATTATACATTTCAAGTAATAGTAACTTTATTGTTTGTTTGCTTATGGTTTCCCCCCCCC
>VWZG01006212.1:102060-123904 GCA_013396735.1 Grallaria varia | reverse complement strand
CCCCCCCCCAAATTTGTGTATTGACGGCTGGCTTCAAAACTGTTTTACTGCATATTGCTAGCACTCAGCCACACTTCTTCACCCTCCAGTTGTGCTGCTTCTCAGTACTAGTGGGAGTGTGCTGCAGCTGTCTCTGCACATTGGCTAGAACTTGATACATCATTGATCTCAAAGTCCATTTGTAGCTCTGTTGGTATGGCTGATTTTTGTATCAGCTGAACTTTTTGCTCATCTGTGTCTCTAACATTCTTTTCCTTGGTCCTGAATACTTTCTCTGCAATAGGTCGGTGCTCACATACTTTTCCTGTTCTTCCTTTTTAGAAACACTTATGCAGGATTAGTGTTTCTTCAGAAGTCGGCTCTGCAAGGAGGTATAAGTGCACAGTGAGTTACTGTGTCTAGGAAAATAATTTTTGTGCCTCCAATACTACATGAAGATGGCAGCAATCTCAGTTTTGCAATACAAATATCTCCTTCCGCCCCCCCCCCCCCCCCCCGCCTTTTTGCAAACTTGCTTCTTTGCAGTCCCGTTCAGCTTAATACTGCTCATTCTGCCGCAGAACTGTGACCTGGAGGTGTCGTCTCACCAACATCTCAGCAGCCTTCTGTTGGGAAATTTCTTGCAGAAAATGGACATATGAGCGACCTCAGTGCTTTAGATGCAGTTATGCTGCCAGGCCTTTAAGACTGCAGTGAGAAGCTACTTTTAAGAAGCCTCTGTGGAGATCAACAGTGAAGAAGAATGTAAACTTAGAGAAGCTGCAGCAGGAGGTTGAAAAACATCAGCCACAGAGAGAGATCACAAGGACTTTATTTTACACCAATAGAGCTGTGTGTTATTCGCATTAACCAGTCACAGGGTGGTTTGCAGTGTGTGTAGAATGTAAGCTATCTGGGTTATTTAAGGGGTGTTTTCATAACAATAAATGGCATTACCTTGATCACATTGGTCAGTTCGTGGTGTCCATAAGTTTCCCTCGCAATAGCCTTACCCACAGAGGCTGCTGAGGATTTACTCTCATCTTTGCTCTGATTGCATTTTAACTTCTGGAGGCTCTGTGCATATGGGTAGCATATACCAAGAAGCCTGGCTTCATGTTCTGCTGCCTTTTCCTCTAGTTCCTGCTCATACTTTAGTTCTTAGTGAATTATATCTTTAACTTCACTGCTATAAGAAACAGACCTTTCCTGGACTCACCAGTGACAGCAGGGCTTATGAATAAGATGGATAGTAAGACTGAGAAACTGCATTGCCACAGATAAACTATCTATATATGTATGATATAAATATATGTGTTTCTATATGGAAGAGGTTAGAGGCTGCCTTGAGGCTTAGCATCACAGCTGATTCATGTCTTCATGTGTAAACCGGTCTTTTACCCCTAAACCAGGGTGGCTACAGCTAAATTGCCTCTTAGAAACAGTCTTGTAAAATGCTGAATGGTGTCTAGGTCTCAGCTAGGAGGGTGCTAGTGCTTACTGTCCATAGCCATGATGGTAAAACACTAAAGTAAAGTAGTGTAGACATTCATAATCCTGTGCCTTGCCTCTGTGTCATCTGCTGATCCAGACACAGCTCATATTCCTGAAATGAGACTGATTCTTCATTGAAGGAAATATTTGCAAAGATGTTGAATGCAATTATTAAAACAGGACAAAACCTCTCTAATACCTCACATACACATTTCTTTATAAACTTCTTCTCTTCCTAACAAGTTATATGCATTGTAGTGGGTATTATGTCCTGACATGATGCATTTAACTCAAATTATGCAGTAATATTCTTACGTGTAATTTCAAGCTTCTAAATCAGCCAATGAATTTCTAAAATTCAGGTTATCCATTTGTCTACTACCTCCATTTTTTAAACCTTTGTGTCAGCTTCATCCACTCATTATTTCAGTTTATTTTGTATCAGTTTTGTCCTAACATCTTATCTATTGCTGTCCTTCTATCCTCTTATCCACACGGCTATTGAAAAGCCTCTAGGTATTTGGTAAATGACTTCAAGAAGATATAGATATTTATGACATCTGGAGAACAGCTACCATTGATCCTGAATATCTCACTGTTCCTCATTACAGATGTGATAGAGGCAGGTGATAAGATGAAAATATTGAGTCCCATATTATAAGCAACACCAGGAAGAAGAATGAGTAACCAGAATGACCAGCTGGCATCTTTTGAAGTGGAAGTAATAAAGATTTGCAAGACGAGGTGACCTGATGCAAAATCACAACTAACAAGCATTCTGTGGCTGGTACTATTTCAATAAAGAAAGCAAACACCTTGTGGGGACTCTATATAAGTGATAGCCTATATTTCAAGTGGAGAGATGTTTGAACCTTGGAAGAATAATATCCTTAAAATTTTGAAGATAACCTTACATATTTTTCATTTGCAATAGGAGTCCAAACAACAGGCTTTGAAGATGAAAGGTACCTCTATAGTGAAGGCTTCATCCTAAGAAAAGTTTAACGTTTCATCCTCCTGAAAAACAAGTCCCAGTTCTGAAGCAGATTACTACTTGTTTGTGTTTTGGTTGCTGTTTCTCATTTTAAAAATGGGGCTTATGGCATTTCCCTGTCTTTTAAGAGTTCTCAGGACTACTGCTTTATATCACAGACAGTATTAATGAGGAGATTAGTGGTGTCTTGGAATGAATTAAAGTTTGTAAGAAAATTCAGATGTGGAAGAGGCGGATGGACAGGGAACAGAGGGAAGAGGAGGAGGCAGATGCAGCTGGAACATGCACCTGGAACGTGCACCCTGGAATTCCTTCAAGGTTGCATCATTTCCCATCCCAGAAGCAAGAGGAGATCCTATGTTATTGTGAGCTTGTTCTTCCTCCTCCCTTCAGCCACTCTGCTCCTGTACTTTTTGTTTACCATGTTCTTATCCCTGGCAGAGTAAGAGTCTGAGGTACCATTTTAAGAGATTTTGTGCTTGACAAAAAAAAATAAAAATAAATCAAGTGAGAGCTGACGCTTGCCTCCTGGTGAAGCAGAGATATGAATGAATTGCTCCTGTAATGTGTTATTGCATAATTCATGAGTTGAAATAGCTATGAAATGCTTTGTTGAGGTTTTACAAATCAGCTAAGAAAATGTGCATTGCAAAATTCAGTTTAGAGCATTGAAAAACACAGAATATAGAAAACAGAAGCCTTCAGGGCCTTTAAAAGGATTGTTTATTATGGTTTTTTTTCTTTATTGCGATTTTGTTTTCTCATTAATTACTCTTATTACATGAGTCAATATTTATCTGGGTGATAACATTGGCTTTACTAGCTGCTAGAAATATCTCATTTCAGGCAATTACCTGTTTTGAAATTGCTTACTCCCCAATTTATTTATCCCTGTGTGGAATAGATTGCTTTGAAGTGAAGTTCAAACTTTTTAGTGACTTGAGAAGATTTCAGAGGCTGATCCTCGAGGAGGTGAAAGACAACTTTGCCTTGTTTTGTCTTGATCTCTGCCCCCATCAGCAGTGGCTGACAAATTACCTACATTCCACATCGTAACTTTTCTCACTTGATCACTTTTTTCATTATGAAATGAAATTATGCACCCCAAAATAACCTTGTGGTCTAACACAGCTTAAAAAACCCCAAAACCAACCCCCGCCAAAAAACCCCCTAATAAAATGACCTAATACAGAGACAGTTTTAAAGCGCACTGAAAGTCAGGCTGTGTGATATAGCATGTAAAAGAAAGTATCTGCTGTTTTATGCAGCTCCTAGCTACCACGAGTTTATGTACTGATCAGATTTTGCTTTACACTTTATTGTTTGTGGACTGCTTAGTTGCTCTTGCAGCTTTTTTGTTTAGGATTCTTTGAGAAATGTATAATGATAAGAAAGTTTCATGTAGGAGAGTTGAATAAAAAGAGAGAAGTGTACCCATGAGAAGAAAGAATGAGCAAACCAAATAAATTTCAGGTAGTGACCTCTCAGATCATGCAAAGCCTTTGAAAAATGTGGAGTCTCTTTCAGGTGGCAGGGAAGTTCCTTCAATTCTACTTTACCGACCTCTAAGTGTCAGCATAGTGCCGTGGTAGCTGACAGGATTTTGCACCTGAATTACTTGAGGAGCAGTATTTCAGTTCCTTCAGATTCTTCCTGAACATCACACTTTAAAAAAAAATTCCTTTTTTTTCAAGCATCACTTTTAAGAATTTTCCATAGCTTCTATATCCTAAATTGTCATATACCTTTTTAATATGTTTACTTGGTTCTTTACATTTTGTTCTTCTGAGAATGGTTACAAATTTTCACATATAAAAGAGATGACAAATGAATGTGCAGCGCTGTGCAAATTACTAAAACCTGCCTTAACAACTTAGGTGACCTTCCGAGTAGCCAGGTATATCTGCAATGTGATGGGAGAGGGATGCGGTGGGACAGCTTAGGGCTATTTTGCATATGCCTGGTGATAATGTTAAACATGTGCGGTAAATTACTAAATCTGGCCTTCTGAGAAGTGTGGTGTATCACCGTGCCAGCACAGCTGAGCTGATCTGCACGTGCACTGCAGAAATACCCAGGACTGGCAGCTGTATTGAGCAGTTTGTCCTTTATCATCCTGGAGGTCACCAATAAATGTAGAGTCCTCACAGTTCATGCAGACAGAGCTTCCTTTTGAGAAAAGGGGTTGTATCTGCGGGAAACCCGTGACACCTGGTAGGCAGGGATGGGAAGTCATTTACTTTCATTCTAATTTTGGAGTGGAGTAGTGAGGCCCATTTCAAAAACTACAAGAAAAGCCATTAAAAAAAAAACACCACCTCTGTAAGAGTGGTCTATTGAAAATAAAACTAACTATGGAATAATAATCTTTCCTTTCCTCGGATTCATTTTTAAGCCATCACTGAAAGTAGGTGATTCCATCAGCAGATCTTTCTTTGATCTGCATGCACTTGGGAAAGTTCCCAAGTGCAAAGACAGCTGCAGTGGGCAGTGACTGAATAGCACATTTTGCTATGATCCATGTAATCAAGTTATTTCTCCAGTTACATGCAGTGTCAACTGATGTGATACCTCATGTCTCATTAAAATTTAGAGAATTAAGCTACCTGGAGAATTTGAGGATCATTTGAGAAAATGTAATAACACAAAAGATCAAGGGGATTCATTCTTAAGCACTGTTAACAAAATTACCAGTGAAGAAGCAAAAATGAATCAATGATGAATAATCATGTACTGTATCAGGTAAGTCAAACCTTTGCCTCTGCAGTAATTACCTGTTCCAATGATATGGGCTGGCAACGTAACGAGGAAGCATCAGTGAACACGCATTAATTACATTTGCTTTCAAATTCAACAGAAGCTGAACAGCTGTTTGGTGCAGTAGGTAAATTAAGTGCACTAGTCAGATCCAATTTTGAAGCGAATCCTTGATGTCATGCAATGATTAATGTGTAGGCTGAATGTTTAAGGGCATGATTCAGCTTAAAAATACTTTCATTCTGTGCCTTATTACTTCTTGCTGTCTTGATCACACCTTCCCTATCCAAAAACCCATTTGGAGGTATGTGTCCGAAGGGGGTAAGAAAGAAGCAGCTGGGAAAAGTGATTTCTTTTGTTCTCATTGCAGAATTTTCTTGTCAATCATTTGTGGGGAGGGGAAGAAGAACAGAATTTATCCTCTCCTGCTGAGAAAGCAGCTGTGGAGGCAGTTTGCAAAACTTGCAGTTATAGCCTGTACCTAGAGCCTACTGGACTGGACCTAAACTAGGACACTCATCAGAGGAAAGAGCTGTTTCAGTTCATTGGATCACATCAAAAGGCATTTTAAGCAGGAAGAAAAAGTTTTAACTATACTATGCTATCACATGGACTCCTCAGGAACTGACTGAGTGACTCCATGGCCTATTCCATTCCATAGTCCCAGCTTTTCTATTACAGAGCCAACCCCTGTACTAGGAACTACGACTCTGGGTTAGAGTAATAAATTATAATAACATAAATTTTTCTTGTTTTCTCCTGACAAATATATTCCAAATTCCAGTTGTCTTGGTTTCAACTGAGACACAGTTAATTCCTTCTTAGTAAATGGTACAGTGTTGTGGTTTTGATTCAGTATGAGAATAATGTCGATAACACACTGATGTTTTAGCTGTTGCTAAGCAGTGCTTACCCTAAGCCAAGGACTTTTCAGTTTCTCATTTTTTCATGCTCTGCCAGGAGCAGGTGCACAAGAAGTCAAGAGGGAGCATGGCCAGGACAGCTGACCTGAGTGAGGCAAAGGGATATTCCATACCATAGAATGTCATCCTCAGTGTATAAACTGGGAAGGGATTGGCTGTGAGGGGGTAATCTCTGCATCAGTTAGTGGGAGGTGAGCAATTGTATCAAACTGTTCTTATCTCAACCCACAGTTTTTACATTCTTCTGATTCTCCTCCCTCAGCCCACAGGGAGGGGGAGGGAGGAGGGAGTGGCAGGGGAGTGATGTGTGAGGAGCGAGGTTGCCTTTTTGGACTGCTGTTGTACAACCCCAGCCAGCAACTGAGTTTCATGTAGCTGTTTGCTCACTTCACATGAAACACAGTGAAATAGTAAACTGCTACTACTAATAATAATGAAAATAAGAGAAGAGAATAAAACACTAGAAATGCAAGTGGTGTGCCACAGAATTGCTTGGGAAGTGCACAGGGAGCTGTAAAGTCTTTGGCTTAGGGTAAGCACTCCTTAGCAACTGCTAAAGAATCAGTGTGTTATTGACATTATTCTCATGCTAAATCCAAAACAGAGCACCGTACCAGCTACTAAGTAGAATATTAACTCTATCCCAGCCAAAACCAGGACACTGATATTGTGCATTATTTTGCCCCAACTTGTAATGAATCTGCAGGAAAGAGATGCCATCATAAGAGACCTTAACAGTCTTCAGAGGTGGGCCTACGTGAGCCTCATGTAGTACAACAAGTCCAGGTGTGTAGGGTTCTGCACCTCTGTAGGGGCAATCCTAAGCACAAACACAGGCTGGACAGAGAATGTATTGAGAGCAACCCTGAGGGGAAGGACTTGGGTGTCTCAGATGAGAGGCTGGCATGAGCTGTCAATGTGTGCTTACAGCCCAGAAAGCCACCAAATCCTGGTCTGCATCTAAAGAAATGTGATGAGCAGGACAAGGGAGGTGGTCCTCCCCCTCTACTTTGCCTTTGTGAGACTCTGCCTGGAGTGCTGCATCCAGCTCTGGGGCCCTGAACATAAGAAAGATGTTGACCTGCTGAAATTAATCCAGAGGAGGGCCACAAATATGATCAGAAGGCTGGAACACCTCTCCTATGAAGACAGGCTGAGAGAGCTGGGGCTGTTCAGCTTCGAGAAGAGAAGACTTCAGGGAGAACTTAGAGCAGCCTTCCAGTACTTAAAGGGGGCCTGCAAGTAAGACGGAGATGGACTTTTCAGAAGGTCACAGAGTAATAGGACAAAGGGGAATGGCCTTAAGCTGAAGGAGGGTAGGTTTAGATTAGTTTTTAGGAAGAATTCTTTACTATAAGGGTGATGAGGCACTAGCAGATGTTCCTCAGAGAGGTTATGGACTCCCCATCCCTGGAGGTGTTCAAGACCAGGCTGGATGGGGCTCTGACTTACTTGGTCTAGTGGAGAGTTCCCAACCCATGGCAGAGTGGTTGAAACTGGGTGATCTTTAAGGTCCTTTCCAACCCACACCATTCTGTGTTTCCATGATTCTGTGGTTCTATGATTGATGGTATTTAATTTTTGTTTATTTTTATCATTCTCTACAAAAAATCCCAGTCTCCAGGTTTTATTTGGAATGGATTGGCACTGATCAGTAAGAGCCAAAGAATCACCACAGATGCTGCTTCTCTATGTAAAGGTTGATAACACAGTCAGAAATCAAGAGAAAACACATTTACTGTCAACCATGTGCATTATCAGAGCAAAACAACCAGGATTTACTTATTTAAGGCATTTTCTTACTTACATTCAGTTTCACATAATGTTTGAGGGCTTTTCTCCTTCTAATTTTTAAACCAAAGTAAGTCCATAGAAAAAACACTAAGTGTAATGAATAGGATAATCTATTATCCTCGTATTAGCAAAGGGATTTCCTTGGTTAATGACATATGACAAGTCACTGCCTTTTGTTATCTGAAACTCAGGTCTTGGTCTTTCTCCATGCCTTGATTAGCAAGTGCCTTTCCTTTATCAGTTTACTTCAGCCAGTGCCCTGTTGTGTCTGTCCTGACTCCTTTTGATTACTTAAAGTATTATTTTTAAAAGGAAAGAAGAGTCTGTCTGATAGGTCAGTGCTGTTTTTGAAAATGAATTAGTCATGTTCAGAGATTCTTGTCTCAGGGCAGCAGAGAGAACGTATAAGGAATTACATTCAGTATTCTTGTCTGGATGCTATTTCCCTCAGAACTCATCAGAAGTCCAGCTCCAAAGCATGACTTTGATTTAGGTGCATTTGTTATCTGCATATAGATGAGAATTAGTTTTAGGATTATTAATGAGTCTACAAAGACAGAATCATGGCAGTGAAAGACAGAAAGCAGCCTGTCATCCCCCTTTCAATGAAAGATTGTGTGGGTTCCAGAAATGAAGTAACTTAGGTGAGTCATATAGTCAGTACTCACAGGGTCAGATGAAAATTTATGGTCCCTAAGTTCTCTCTAAATGCAAATATTCTGACTAGAATCAGTGCTTTGCTAAAGAATCAGATATTGGCAATGTCAGCATGTTCTGAATAGGCTTAGTTAAAAGAGTTTTAGTGAAATTGAGCTGCATCTTTAAAACTGATCTCCTTGTCATAAAATTTCAGTTTCTCTGTCTAATGTCATAGAAGCACAGAAAGCCAGAAACAAAGAAGTCACTACACTCAAATCTTCCTAGACATTTCTCTTCTGGAAACACAACATGGGTAGAGAAAAAGGAAAAGATTATACAGATGTGTTCAATAAACCCCATGCCATAGTCAAGATATGAAAATGTGGTCTGCAAGGCAACACTGAACCAGATCACATCCCTCTCAGAGAATAAATTGCGGATGCTTTGCAGAGCATCTTGAAGGTTAACCTGAATTGATCACCAAGCATAATCAGACGCAGCAAAATCCAGCAATCACCCCCTCTGTGCTAAAACACAACTATGTTGTGGGAAACTGCCTTTTAGGATATTCACGTGTAGATATATGATTGGGTGATCAGAGAACAGACCTTGAATTAAGGAGACTCTTTCAACCAATAGGTCAAGATCTTGAGGCTGGAATTTCCCTCTAAAAGCCAATCTTTCAGTGAAGAAAAAGAGGACAATACCTTCAGCTGCATCTGGCTTGGACAAGTCACACTATTTCTGTCACTTACAATTTGTGACATAGACACACTAGGGATGATATTGGCAAAACAGAGCCTAAAGTCAAGAAGAGTGCATGTGGAGGGAGAGCATAAAGGAAAAGCATCTTCTTTTGATTTCTTTGCAGTTAGATAATTTACTTCACCATTTTTTTATTGAAACATCTTTGGAATTATTACCTTTAAAGTCTGCCTTAAAAATATTTGTATTAAGTGGTTTCTCATTCTTCATCTATTAATATGTCTCAAAGTGTCATGAGGAAGACATTCACTTAAATTGGTATATAAGATACGTATTATGCATTACTTATCATGACTTTGAATAGTGAGAAAGACTAACATCTCTATGCCAAAAGAAAAGGCTTTACTGATATCTCAAAAAACCTTTCTATAATCTTGCCGCATGAACATTATTTCAAAAGAGGAAACAATTTAATGGAGATTAGGACATAACAGCTACAGACTTGCACTGATGTGCAGAGAAAAGGTGTAGACCAAAAAAAGACCAGTGGAATTCAAGGAGAAGACGTAGCATCTCTAAGTCAGCAGAAATCCCAATACTTAATTTCCTTCTTGAGTTCTGGTCTTTTTTTAAGGCTGCTAATACACAGTTTATTTTGTGAAGGAAAATGGCTTTATCATAGTGTCAAATGAACAGCTATGCAATACATTCTCTTTGCATGTACTTACATACATTATCCATCTTTCTCCTGTTAAAAAGTAGTGACTTGTTTTCATCCGTTTGTATAATATTTCCCTTTTGAAATTTACTGCTAAACCCAGGAATTTCTATGGTATGCTGTAGATTCTATTAGGTTTGAAATTTACATGAAAGTCTTGATATTTCGTCCTAAAATGCAAGGGAAAGATTAGCTTAATGGCAAAACCCACTTTTTGAAATTAGTAAAATAAACTCCCTCCTCACCAAAAACGTTAGTATTGAAACTGAAAAAAACGAGAATCTAAAAGGAACTAAAAATGAACTCTGAAAAAGATTGAGTGACACAGAACATCACAACACAAATGAATGTGGTGGGTAAAATCACACTGGACACAATACAAATGAAATTAAAGGAAAATAGAGTTTAACAAGATAGGGGAAATGATGTCAAATCAAAAATAAAGACAAAACATAAAGGAGACAGGGTGGAATAATAAGATAATGACTGAAAATGGAGCAATGTAGAAAAATGTAAAAGGGAGCAGTGAAAAAGTGTAAATAACAGGGAAGAAGAAGGTAAAGAAATTAAAGAGGCCTGTGTCCCAAGTCACTAAAATGAACTGAAGAAAATTAGGAAATGGATATTACAATAAAATAGCTGTGTTCAGAAAGTAGACTTTCTAATTTATGTCTTCGGAGAGAGAGAAAGACAAATGTAAAGAAATTAAACACATCTGTAAGTTTCCCTTCCATGAGTATAGCTAAGATGTGATAAGCTAAGACTAGCAATGAGATCTTCTTAGCAGTCATTCTATATGAAATTTTGGAAGAAAGGAAAAGAAGTATAGCATACTACATTGTTAAGAGTTTGATTTCAGAAAAATTATGCATCTCAGCTTTTACAGTACATGAAATCAATTTTGCAGTACCAGTGTACTGAGGCATGGATGAATTCCAAATCATGCAACGTCTACAGGATTGTGATAACTCATCACACTTGGGAAATCCGTTCTTTTTCAAACCTAAAAGTGTAATAAAAGAAGGGAAAGAAACTATATCTAAGCAGCTGTAGCAGAGGGGTGTATTGGATGAATCTTGTAAAATGTAGCCACTGTGTCTATGACGGGTAGTTCTTTAGTGAATTCTTTATTATAAGTTCAGAGAATAACCAAAATTGCTCCCTAAAAGTTCCAACAAAGATTCACAGATGTCTATCTGTTATGACTAAGAAGAAAAAAAGAATAGGAGGAAAATATTTCTTGGCTGAAAATGGCATCTCATTAGCAACAAGACCATGAAACAACTGTTGCAACTGATCTTTTTCCTTTTTGGAACCCTCCATTTAATGTTATTATAGTGAGATATGACTGTATCTGCCAGCATATGACTATCTTGTGATTCTGATATCCAACATTTCTGCCTAAACTTTGGAAAATCGTTTAATTTTTAGTACAGTTCGATATATCTGAAGAAATTTAAGACTCAAAAAGTACTTGATCCATTAACATTGATATACAGAAGTGATGCATTTTGCTTTTTCATTCACATTGTCATACTTTCCATGTATTTACTATAGAAAAGTAACTTTCTGTTTGGACAGCCTTCATGTTAGAGCAAAGCCTTGAAGAGATCCAAAACAAATGGGCAGATTTGTAAGAGAGGGTATAGTATTTTCATATTTGCCTGTCACATTGGTCACATTTGCCACCTTGAATTTATTATACTTTTGCTTTTCAAGATTCAGTGGGATCAATTTTTTATGTTTTAAGCTGCCTTCCAAAAAGAGAGACAAATCAATCACATCAACCAGTTACATACGTAAAACCGAGCAATGAATTTCTGGGTGTTTCTTTGAGAGATCAAACTACATGCTTTCAGTGAAGGTACTAGGAAAGCCATCCTCATCCAACTGGCTGCCTGTTTTTTTCTTTCAGTTTTAGAAACTCAACACATTAGGATTTGTTCTATCTGTCAAATGTAATGGTGTATACTATAAGCAAAAATTACAGGACATGCAAACACATATGCGATGTATACATAACAGATGATTACCTAAGTCTTGTTTCTTTTGGATAAAAAAGAATTATGGCTTGCAAGGAGCTTGAAAAATAATGTAAGGAGATAAACAGAAAAAAAAAAAATTTAAACTGTTTCTTCCATCCGCTTTCTGGTGTTTATGTGCATAGTTCCCTATACAGAGCTAAGAATTGTATCTTCAAATTTCAAGATGTTCAAAGTGATCTAGTACATATGAGCATATTTAACATGCAACATAACAGAAAATAATTTTAATGATGTTATAAACTGCTAATGAATAAATTATTAAACAAAATATTTTTACGTTCTTCACTTAAAACTCTGTAACGTTTTTTAACAGAGAAACCTATCAGGCAAGCTAATAGAAGGTTACAGTGTCATTGAAACAAGTATATCTGCTCTTTAAAAGCAGAAGTTTGGTACTCCAAACACATAATAATTGCGAGGAAGGATTTTATCTTCTGGTTTATATTCAGGTATTTGACTAACGTCTGTAAAAATGAAAATCTTAGAGGTTAGTTTTCTGCTTCTTTATTTTTCAAGGCAATTATTCACCAACTGTTCAACAGTCATGCTAAAATTACTTATGCAGTAAGAGAGAGGAAGAATGTCAAGGTTATGTACAAACTCTGAAATATTTGAAGGGCAATCCAAATTTAGCAGGAAGAGAACAACATCAGGAAGAATAAAAGGGTTCTTGTCCTTGAATTTTCTCTTTGAAATTTTTATATGAAGCACACTTAATGATTGCACTTGATATATTGCATTTTATGTTTCTTTTGAGCACCTATTTTTATGCTACTAGTAAAACCAGTGAAATAAAATTAGATACATTTTTAAAGCAAAATACCCAAATTACTGTGAGATGCTACTTAGCAATAATTAGGTGTTCAGTCAAATTTTTTTTCTGCTTGATTCTGGGTTTCCTACATTTCTTCCATCCTTGCCTATATTTTTTCATAGATTCTTATAGATGAGGTTGAAACTGGTAAGAATAAAATTGTTCTGGCCTAATGGAGAGATTCCTCTTAAGTTATGCTTTTGCAGTTAGAAGTTTTTACTGATCAAATGAATAACTGAACATCATCAACAATATTTTGTCTTTTCACATGAATGCCTGTGAGTCAATGAATTTGGAAGATTTTGAGAATTTCAGGCATCCTTGCTAGTATTATCACAGAATCACAGAATGTGCTGAGTTGGAAGGGAAGCACAAGGATCACTGAGTCCCACACTTAGATGTGCACAGGACCAACTCAAAGAATCACACCATGTGCCTGAGAGTATCATCCAAATGCTTCTTGAACTCTGGGGAGCCTGTTCCAACAACAAACCACCCTCTGGGTGAAGAACCTTTTTGAAATATCTGATTTAAACCTCCCCTGACACAACTTCAGGCCATTCCCTCAGGTCCTGTCACTGGTCACCACAGAGGAGAGATCAGTGCCTGCCCCTAATCTTTCACTCACAAGGAAGTTGTGCTATGTACACATGAAAGATCTTATGGTTTATGTTAGTTAGACAGAAGTGAAGACTGGATGAGATATCATGATCCTGCAGACTTGAGCATTTCCTTCCTAAATCCGTTACCCCAATATAGAGCAATGAAGAAGGTATTTCCCATCAATTCATTTGATGTTGGTGTGTTCTTGAGCTCAATGGCAGTTTATTGCCCACCTCTCTCTGCATCTGAGATTAATGAGATGGTTACGCAGATGGCTCCCACTTGGTGCAGTGACAGAAAGGGGAACATTGTGAAGAGCTGCATGGGGCTGTGAAGAGGATGATAACAGATTCTGCTGCAGGATGGACCACGCTGCTGTGCCTCATCATGAATACATGGATGTCACCAGAGTGTGGTTTTGTGGTAAGGAACTGCCTGGTTGATTTCATTCAAAGGGTTGTGGTCAATGGCTCAATGTCCAAGCAGGGGCCCACGATGAGTGATGTCCCTTAGGAGTGTGTGTTGCAACTGTTTAACATCTCCCCAGCAATATGGACAGTGGGATTGAGTGCACTGCAAGCTTGACAATGACACCAAACTCTGTGGTGCAGTTGACATGTTGGAGAGAAGAGATGCCATCCTGAAGGACTTTGACAGACTTGAGAGGTGGGCCCATGTGCATCTCATGAAATTGAACAAAGCCACGTGAAAGGATCTGCACCTGACTTGGGACAATCCTAAGCATAAATACAGGCTGGACAGAGAATGGATTGAGAGCAACCCTGAGGGGAAGGACTTGGGTGTCTAATTAGATGAGAGGCTGACATGACCGGTCAATGTGTGTTTACAACCCAGAAACCCAACCAAATCCTGGGCTACATCTAAAGAAATATGACCAGCAGGACAAGGGAGGTGGTCCTGCCCCTCTACTCTGCCTTTGTGAGACCCCACCTGGAGTACTGCATTAAGTTCTGGAGTCCCCAGAATAAGAAGAATGTGGACCTTCTGGACTGAGTTCAGAGGGGACCCATGGAGATGATTAGAGGACTGGTTATGAAGACAAGCTGAGAGGGTTGAGGCTGTTCAGCCTGGAAAAGAGAAGGTTCCAGGGAGACCTTATAGCAGCTTTCCAGTACCTAAAAAGGGCCTACAAGAAAGATGGTGAGGGACTTCGTACAAGGGCATGTAGTAACAGGGCACGGGATAATGGCTTTAAACTGAAAGAGTGTAGGTTTAGACTTGATAAAAGAAAGAAATTCTTTATTATGAGAGTGGCGAGACACTGGAACAGGTTGCCCAGATCAACTGTGGATGCCTCATCACTGGAATTTTTCTAGCCTGAGTTGGATAGGGCTTTAAACAACCAATGCAAACCATTCTGTGATACTGTGAAAAGCTGTCCATGATAGATATAAAAATACACACTAATATTTTTTAAAGTAAAGTTCATATCAAATTAGTCTTTTGCTGACAGGAGTAACCTTTTTCTTTTCTCTGCATGGTTTTCAAATAGTTATGTATTTGGAGGGTACTTTTTGATACATTGACAACTTAGGCAACTTGCCCAGCGGGGAAATAAATAAAATAAAAAGAACACATTTTCTAAAACATCTGTATTGACAGATTTTGACATTTTTAATATTTTGTGACAATTTGAGAATGATGGTAACAGCCAAAACGACTAAGGATATCTTAGGGTAGCAGTTAATTGTCTTGTAGGTGCCTGATCTGGCCACAAGAGAGCACTGTAAATCCAAGTAAGGCCAGTTTCAGCAAATTAAGTTCAAGAGACCCAAATGCGTTGGTTTTCCCCCACTGCTGTCAGAAAGCTCAAGAAATGATGACTATGTTTATTGATGTTAACACCAGACAGATAATTAATTATTTAGGGTTTTCCTGAGAAGTGAAAAGGTCACCTTACACATAACTTGAAAAATACTGTGTGGGATACCGAAAATCATGAAACATTAAAATGCAAACAGCGATAGAGAATTTCAGAGCCCATATATTTGCTTTAGGTGTCCTTTCAGGTTTGAAATGCTCACATTTCTACATTAATGAATGGTGTGTTTTAAGCAAAATATGATTAACAAAGCCTACATTTTCCATTGCGTATGTAAGGAAGATGAGAATTGCTGAAAAGAAAGACTAAGAAAGATTGTACAGTGTTATTTTTCAGCCTCAAGAAAGACTAGAAGCCTAGTAAACAAAGGGTCAAGAGAAGACCAGAGAAGGAGAAATGAAAATCAGGAAGAAAAAGGGAGAAATTAAGCTCTAGGCAAGAAATATTAAAAGGGTAGGCTAGAAGGCAACATAAGAAACCTGATTCCAGTTGTACATCCTGCCAGCCTCTGGCCATGCACATGACTGCCCACCGCACATTTTTTCTCTTTAAGTTTCTCCAGCAAGCAATGACTGTATTCCACCCCTATGTATGCAAGGCTGCTGTGGTGGTGCATCCCCTCACCCCCATCCTTGGGCCTGATCTCAGAAGCTCCTAATACGCCTTGACCAAACTTGTTTGAGCAGTGAAGCATTTCTTGACCTTACCAGCTGAGCCGTGAGGCACCACCTGATTGTACTAGAAGCTCTTGCATGGTAGGGGTGGCAACAATCAGAAACATCAGCTGCCCAATCACAGTGGGAAACAAAGGATGAGCAATTCTCCTCTGAAGCCCTGGCAAACCATTTACCCGAGTGGAGTGGTACCGTTGTGAATTGTAGCCCTAGTGGAATGATCCTGTTTTTACTATACTTTGGGAATAAAGCCTTGTAGTTACTGACTTGAGTTACGGCCAGGGTGGAAACTTATTGGTGACCAAAAGTCAGTCATGTTGAGACCCTATAAACAGAAGTCCTCAATGAGGCCCTCTGAGCTCTCCTGGCTGCAACAGGCTGCTCCAGCACCCTCCCTCTGAGTGAGATGCCTCTCAGACCTTGCACTCTCAAGCTTGTGATACTTGAAGACCCACCGTTGACAATGAGGACTAAAATTGTAACTCCCTGCCAAACACCTCCATGCTCCTCAAGGTGCAGATCTTGCCTGTTGGAAACACAAAGGGGTTTGATGTGAGTATTTCACTGAGCTCAAGGGGAATTTTTGATAGGTGCCTTTACACACATAGAAATAGGTGTACACATCGTTTTACCTATGTGCATGTGAATTGATTAAGGTAAGAATGTTTCTATCTCAAATCTATAGATGAGTCAGTGTTATAATTGTAGTAAACCCTATCAAATCACTTTGTAAATGTTGAAGTACTCAATGATTAAGTGCTGCTAAACCCTTTTGCATCCTTATATACATCTATATCCTTTGCAACCTTACCCCCTTTTGCGTTCCTGGCTTCCATGAAAATCATTCCAAATTGCTTCTGTTTTGATCTTCCTTTGTATATTTTAACTTGTGTACTAAGTAATAGAGTGAACCTTGCCATCTAACTCTGTCAAGCTGCATTTTCACAAATTCATTTTAAACCCTACTTTTCCTAAGATCTTTCATGATATTTCTTTAAGCAACCAAACCATTCATTTGCAACAACTGCCAGATCAGCATTGCCCACTCTCCCAGGTTTAGCCTTGCTAATGCTGCATGGTGAGGCTGCTGAGAGAGTCTCACCTTATTTTCTTTGCTTCCTTGGGTGTCATTTCCAGATATGGAGTTATTTTTTGTGTAGTACTGAAGAAAGAGCAATGGCTTTTCTCCACATTGCCTTGAAATCTCCTTCTCTACTCTCATAGCATTGCACTGCCATAGAGACCTGTGGCCACCCTCAGGATGGGGTTGATCTCTGGGAGACATAAAGTCCCACCTGGGGACATGCAGCTGCGAAAATGAAACAATAGCACAGTGGGAGAAGTAACTCTGATCAGAGTTTATGCCAGAGATGCAGCAGCTGTTTGGGTAGGGAAGAAGTGGAATAATGAGTGGTTTGAAATAATAGTGGAAAAGATTTAAAAAATATAAAATTTTATTTATCATGTCTGACAGGCTAATCAATCTATTTAGAAGGGCTAACAGGGAGAAACGTCAATAAATGAGAGCAAAACATGCCAGCTACTGGGTCTTCCAGCAGTGATTCTTCTCACATTTGAGTATACAAGCAGCTTGAGAGTTTTACCCAGATATGCAAAGCACAAACGTCTGAAATTCACTGAAAATAAACAGTGAAAGATCAGGGTAAATAAAGGTATAGGTCTATGACATTAAAAAACTATGTAAATCCTGTAGCGACCATATTTTAGCCATCAGAGACACCAGATTAAAATAGTCTGTACATTACTTCATACTTTATGTCTCTTCTCTGCTAGCTGGCTCTAGCTCTTTGGAAGTACTTTGACAAGGAGAAATAGAGGGTATAAGACTGTAGGACTGAGATAAAACTGAGAGAAAAAACTTTAATATTATGAAAAAGACAAGGTTCTGCAATAAATTTCTTGATAATCTTTGTATCTGAAATTATAAGAAACATGAAATGAAACTGGTAATGAAATTAAATCTGCCTTTCAGGGTTGTTTACAGGGAAGCTCAGTGATGTGTAGTGGGTGCTGAAAAGAGAATTTCTGCTAATCAAGCTGCAACATTCATGCTAAGGTGAGTGTCTGACCCACTCTGCATGCAAAGCTACATTTTTTCTGATCACAATTGCAAGATGCGGTGGCGTGATCCCGGAGCCAGTGGCAGTTTGGAAGAGGTCCTCAATAGCACATGTGGTTATTTTTTTGAAGAATTACACCTACTGACTATGTATTGTGTCTTAAGCTAATCAACTTCTTCCATGAAATGAAAGGATGAAGAAAGTTTTCATGTTATGGGTGCATCTAAAAACCAGTGGAGGCAAGGGGTGCATTTTACAGCTAAAGTCTGAGCTGTAGGGCACATGTGATAGTTAAGATTGCTGGTGTTTGTTTTAGTGCTAGTATATTTTCCCTTCTACATTAGGTTGGAGGCTGTCTAGAATTAGGTGGCTTTGGGAGGGAAATTCATAATGGAAGATGGAAGGAATGTATAATATTTTCAGTATTTACAGAAAAGAAGAAAATCAAACACAATGTGCATTTGAAGTGATGTCAGAAGAACTTGCATGGTTTGTCTTCTGGTGGAATGAACGCTTTGAAGTATTCTGATGGAGCAGTGAAAAACAGAATTAGTTGCCAAGTTCATTGGTCCACAGCATAGGAAACCACATAGATTTGCAGTAAATTGTGAAAATAATATTTTTTAATATCTCAAATATACTTCTTTTAGATACTCTCAAAATCTTTCTTGATAACCTGCTTGGTTATGAACTCAGCAAGATACAGACAACTAGTCCACTTTCTTTGCTCTTGATTGTGATATATCTGCAGGTGTGTTATTTACAAATCCTTTAATTAAGAGTTATGTTTGGGGTTTTTTCCTAGTATTTTTTTCAAATATTACTTGCCAACTGTCTTGTGAGGGGGAATAAAAAAACTTGGTATCTCTCTAGGCAAAGTAAAGTGGGGAAAAGAAGAGGCCTTGAGGAGAATCTCTAGGGCAGCTGTGAACCTTTGACTGTGGGTTTTTGTTACTGACCCTGAGCTGCTAAGAACACAAGCCCCCAGGCAGAGCATAAGCCTGGTCTGTATGCTCTGCTGAGGACAGGAAGGGGACTTGCTGTTCAGAGGTGAGGTTTGGCTCGAACAGTGAGAACCTGGCATGGATCACTGTCCCCGGTACTTTGATGACGGAAGCATTAAGGCAGTCTCATCACAGAAGACCAGGCCAAGGGATATGTCAAAATCCATTTTTGTAACAAGAAGCAGCAACTCCTCCCTACTAGCCAGGGAACTGACTAGCTCCCTGACTCTAGCTGTGGTAAGTGAAACTGTCAGATGGTCCGAGCTACAATATTTCCTTGCATGAAAATAGGGAGCGCACAGCACACTTGGCTTCTTCCAGTTAATCCAGGATGGAAGCTCAGGATTATTTGACTTACATTTTTTTACAGTTGGATGGCAAATCTCAAACAGTGCTTCAGCTCCCAGCACACCACACTAATTTGATACTAATCCATGAAAGGTCATTTCTAGTATAACAGTATCCCATAGTAGAACAAGAATATTCAGTGGCATTTTACATGCGTTTGCTGCTGTTAAGCTAGCATTTAGTGACACTGTAAGTCTTGTGCAGTGGTGAAAGTTAAAACTAAGTATTTTCCCCCCTTTATTCTACTGCCTGATGCAAATACAACTACAGGCTAAGACAAATACACACTGAGAACACTGAGAGGGTGATAAGATGTATTGTGAATGTAACGTTAGTCTGAATTTGATCTTTGATGAGATGCTGTCTGATGAGGCAAAGCAGAAGCTCTGGATCTTGATAACTGAGCCAGGAGGGTCTGTCACAGATGAAAGACTATGAAAGTTGGGATGTCCCCAGAGCCTTAAGAATCTGGAGAAACTACTCAAAGTAGAACTGACAGGGACGTTGATTTCACGGAGGCATTGATTTTGCTACAGGCCCAAGAAGTTCCCATTTTATGAGAAACGTCTAAAAATGTTGGTTTTAGCCTCATTCAGACCTTGCACTTCCGCATTTTTGTCTTCACCTTTTCACTAGATGACTGTGTGCTCCCTGACTAGCACATCTTCCAACACACAGCCAGAAGAAATTGTGAGCAGGGCTGAAAACAGTTGCTGTTCTCAAGTTCATTACATGCCCAGCATGAAATACTTTACATGTAACTTATTTTCATAATATTTGGACCATTATTTGAATAAAAGAGTAAAGCCTTTCTTGTATTCATGTTGAGAAAGTGACAGTCATTAAAATGAACAAGTGCCTGTTACCTATGAAGTAAGCCTCGGAGCAAGCCTCACTCTGATCCAAGCATCCAAATGAAGGAGGAGATGACAAGGGGAATTGTAATGAGAAACTGGATGGAAGTTAAAAAGCAGTTGCCTTTGGCATGTTTTTATTAATTTTTGGTTGATATGGGGAAAAGGGTTGGTGTGTTTAGTGAAGTTTTAGTGCTTCATAAAATTATGATGAAAACAGAAGTTACAGTAAATAAGTTTTGAAGTAAAAATTACCCAGGCAATACGTATATGAAGAGTGAAAAATCAGGCAGCAAATATTTTTTTAAAAACAGCTGCTTTATGTAGTGACCTAAATCAAAGTAACAATTAATACCCAAGCATCACACAGCAGTACTTTGTATTCTTGTGTGAGAAAAATATTTTCCAGCTGTTCAGTAAAGCTAAGAGAGAGGAAAAGCCAGTCACTTTGGTTGTTGTTCCTTTCCTAACTTTGTGCTGTTGAATGTGAGGAAAAGCCAGCTTTGCCCCCAGCAAGTATCCTTGTCCCAGGCTGTGATTATATTTGTTTTAAACTTTCTTCCATTAAATTCCTTCCAAGAGTTAAACCAAAAGACAACACTTTGATATCGCAAATGTAGGGAGGCTTTTTTTTTTTTTAAGGTAAACTGTTTTGATTTTTTAAAGTAAACTTAGTGTATTAGAGCCTTCTTTCACTTTTGCCAGTTTTGTATTTACAGATTACAAGCCTCTGTTAGTAGCTTCTGTTGTTGCATAGAAGGAAACACATTAGTTCTTTTTGGTCTAGGAACCGCCTTGGAAATATACATTGAAAGTTTGACCTTGTACTACCTGTTGCAACACCACAAGAGTGGAGCTTCTGCAATTCTTTCAGTTACTAAACCTCTCAGTGAGAATTTGATCAGCAGTAACCTGGTAGTCTGAGCACAAATGTACTTGGGCACCTGGCTACAGAAGGCCTTTTTTTTCTTTAGATGAGTTCCTTTGAGCCAGAGCTCCCTTTTCTATCCTCTTTATGTAACATGTATGTGTTTTGCTGGTGTTTAGAAAATCTTGTAAAGAAGTTTCCCAGTGCAAGTCTGGCAAATTTTTCTTCCAAATACAAGATATTGCCTTGGTCTGAGTTGTTATATGTTCTGACTCTGTCAATGTCTTTGTAATTAAGGTATCCTTATGGCAGTGTTGTAGATTCTCTGCTGTGCTCATGGGCAGAGCACACTGACAGAGATGAATGACATGAAAAAAATGGAAAGCAAGAACAAAAACCCAATTGCAGACTCAATAGAGTAAGTCACTTTTGGGAATGTGGGATTTAATTAGAGCCATAAATGCTTTTACATCTTTTTGTGCTTATCTGAGTTTTAGATTTGTAATCTATATAAACCACATCTGTTGCATAGATGAGATGGATTTTAATTGCAGTAGAGAACTTTTTTTGCATTATAGGAGAAAAGGCAGTATACAGACTCCTAATTTAAATATGCATTGACACTGGGTATTATGGGTTCATAGTTTGAAGATTTTACAAAGGTAAATTTTACAAAGGAAAGGACCTCACAAAAAAAAAAAAAAAAA